>JAECWI010000347.1:0-40221 GCA_018150345.1 Drosophila equinoxialis | reverse complement strand
GAACAACAAAACCACTATCACTGATGGTATTATGGGGGCGATGAGGGGATCAACTGCAGAAGCAATAACGAGAGAGAACAATAAAAAAAATTTACAAAAATTTAAATGCACCAAACACTAATCATGAAAAAGAAAAAAAACTTTTTAATTTGGCGAATGATGCAAATAAACACAAGGGTTTCAGGCAACGACACCAGCGGAAGCCAAAATAAACTCAACACAATTAAAAATTGAGAGAAAACAATATATATTAATAAAAACTCAGGAGCTAAGCAAAAACACGACCGTCACGTCAGAGAGCAGAGAGACGAATTTTCGACCATATATATATGGAAAACATTTCACAGTTCGATCAGACCATAGACCATTAACATATTTATTCTCCATGGTCAACCCGAGTTCAAAACTAACACGCATGCGGCTAGAATTGGAAGAGACGACTTTACAGTAGAGTATTTAAGAGGTAAAGACGCCTTATCGCGGATAACTATATCCGAATTAAAAGATATGAATACAAAAGTCCTGAAAGTCACTACCAGGCAGCAGAGTAGACAGAAAAACTGCGCAGTTAATAAAGAAGAACTTTTGCCAAGGCAAAAACTTCAAAAAACCTTCTAGGCCCAACGTATACGAATTCATCAATAATGTCGAGGTACGTAAATAAATAAATAGAATAACATAATCTAAATGTTTATTGAAACATGGAAAGAAAGTTATAGCAAGAAGTGATGTTAGCGATTTTTACACCCATGGACTTCTCGACTTAGGTCAGTTCCAGTTTAGTATGTTCAGTAATAGAAGAATAGAAGAATAACAGACGTAATGTAAAGTATTCTACATATAAAAGCATCATATGCTCAACACATTATAGTGACACTTTGTCGCTATGCATAAACAAGGCGAGCGCAAAATATATACAAATGTAATGCGACCCTACTTATGTGTTGCTGACCACCAGAGTGGGATATGTTTCGTGAGCATATTCCCTAAGCCTTATGCGCCTGTCAAATATATATGCCATATGCATATATATACATATATACATACATACATACATACTACGCTCTCTCGTTCTGCTGCCTCCAGCGGCTGATCTTATATACTTAAGAATTCTTAAGCTAAGCTCAAGAACATTTTTTCAAATAAAATTCAGTCGGTTTTTACCGTCAAGATAAAACAGAGTATTACGAGCCCACAATTCGGTTGTACAAAAATTGGTAATAAAAGAGTATCAGCGAAACACACCCAATACTGGGAACAACAGACATATTGATGCTGCGCATGCACCGCTAGAAGCTCAATTGTTCATGGAACAATCAAATGGAGTACCTTAGCAAGAAAAACAAATACTTACTTATAAATATAAGATTGAAAAATCATAGAGTTGATTGTTTTGCCGGCTCGAGGTCAAATGTTGGGCGAATAAAAACAAAAATTAAAAACACAGTTTGTTCTTATTTTCGTTCCGATATATTTCGACTACTCATCGGTGTTCGTCTTCAGGGCAACTATAAATAACATTGAATTGTGATTGACATAATATTAATTTAACAAAAAGAAAACACCTACATAGTTTTACACGTCCGCTCGTTTATAGTCAGATCTATGTTGCGATAGTCTTGTTTTTAGCCTCGATTTTGTTGTCCCTATATATATTTTATCACAGTTTTCTTCATTAGTCCCATTGCACGGTATTTTATAAATTTTGTCCATTGTATCAATCCTACTTTTTGTTCTGTTAAAAATACTCCGTAGTGTGTTATTGGAGTTATGTGCTATCTGTATTTGTTCGATGTCATAGCAATCTGAGTTTGCTAATCTTTCCGATAGTTGTGGGACATATGTGACGGACATAAAGCGTTTTGTCGGAACATCTTTATTGGTTTTCTTATTGCGAGATTTTAGTAAAGTCCTTATGGTGTGGTTTGGAAAGTCATTATCCTTTAAAATTCGTCGCATTTCTTCCTTTGTTTCTTCATGAAAAATTGGGTCCGATATATTGAGCATCCGTTGTATACAACCTCTTGCTGTATTCATTATCATCGACTTCGGATGTTTGGAGTTAAAGTTAATTTATTCGTCCTGATGCTGTTGGTTTTTTGTACCATTTTAATTTTAGTTCATTTCCTCGTCTGTGTATTGATGCGTCTAGATATGTTAGTTTGTTGTCATTTTCTAATTCTATTGCAAAAAGGTCATCTACATATTTCGTCATAACTCTAGGTGGTCCCTGTAGTCTTTTCAAGATTTTGTCTAAGAGTTCTTCCATAATTATGTCAGCTATTATCGGTGACGCTGGTGAGCCCATAGGCATTCCTTTTAGTTGTGTGTATATCTTGTCTTTGTACGCTTTTATTTTTGTCCACTTTTCTCTAATAGTGTCAAGTGCCAATTCTATTGGAATACTTGGAAAAAGTGAGACTACGTCAAATGAAATTAATCTTTCATCGTCGCAAATGTATGTGTCATTAATCCTTGTCTTAAATTCTGAGGCGTTCTTTACGTTATATGTTGAGTCTGCCGTTATATTTTTTAATATGTTGTTTCTATATGTGTTTATATCAATAAACCCATTACATTTGGGGGCTCGTCCTATAAAACTCGTTCTAACCTATACACACATTACGTTGGAGGCTCGTTCTATCGGTTAACATAGAAACAATCAGTGCTTAAGTTGTGAAATGGTTTTTAAAAGTTGGTAAAAATCATTTAAAGTTGTAAGTAGCTATTGTGAACAGTTGTGAAATCAAAAGAGTTGTTGTTGTTGGGAAAAGCGGTAATGTCGAAAACGAAGCGTAGGCCGGCAAAGAACGCTGAGAAAAAACGCGCGGGCGCCGAAATGTCGCGACTAAACGAGACCTTGGAAAAAGCTGACGAAATTGAAATACAAGAAGAGACGCAAGAAGTTGGATGCATAACAAGACTCAGAGAAGTACGCGAAGCGTTGTTGCTGGATTTGATCGAAAAACGAGAAGAGAACACGAAAGAGAACAATATGGAA
Organism: Drosophila equinoxialis; assembly: GCA_018150345.1. Classification (NCBI taxonomy): domain Eukaryota; kingdom Metazoa; phylum Arthropoda; class Insecta; order Diptera; family Drosophilidae; genus Drosophila; species Drosophila equinoxialis. The sequence goes on along the minus strand of JAECWI010000347.1, from coordinate 37,220 downwards.
GAAGAGAAGAAGACGATGTTGTAAAATTTGATACAGTTGCTGACGCTGAAAATCGAAAATGACGAAGTGAAACAGGGTGACTCAGGCATTCAAGCAGACGATTTCGCTAAAGTGGTACCCAACTATGATGGACAAAGTATGCCTGTGGAGATGTGGTTCAATAATTTTGAACTGAATGCTGAGGCCTATGGACTAACTATGAAGCAAAAATATGTTCAGGCACGATCTAAAATGACTAAAGTTGCAAAGTTATTTTTAGATGCAACTCCAGTACGCAGTTATGATGATCTTCGTGTCCAATTGGAAAACGAATTTGCCGTGAACGACGTATGTACCGCTAATATACATCAAAAGCTACGTGAACGTAAGATGCAGAAAGAGGAAACATTTCGAGAGTACATGTTTCATATGAAGTCAATCGCAGCAGAGGGCAATATAGATATGAAATCGGTGTTGCGCTATATAGTAGACGGTTTGATCATGAAGAACGACTTCAATGCAATGGTGAGGGTCATATCTCAAAGAACTGTCCAAAGATTGCGAATATTGGTGCGGTGTATAATTCGAAGCGCATGGAGACTGCAAACATTGGTGTAGTACAAAATCCAAAACGCATAAAGGAAGTGGATATAAAAGGTTGCAACATTTACGCTTTGGTTGACACAGGAGCGGATGTGTCTTTGGTGTCCAGAAGGGCTGTAGAGAAGATTGGAGTTGGAAGTCTGCAGAAAGCTGTCAGGAATTTGGTTCGTCTAGGCTTGGTACTTTTCAAGCTGAAGTCAAGGTGGACGACGTCCAGACAGTCCAAAAAATTCGTTGTGGTCGCAAACGAAGATGTGCCGTATGATGTTGTACTCGGCTATGATTTTATGGAAAAGTTCTTCGTTACGTCGTCTGAAGCAGGATATAAGTTTTATCCCCCTGCTGGGGATAAGACTTCTGAGGATAATCAGTTAAGTATTTTTAATGTAACAGAAACCGATTCTGATATAGATGTACCCTCAGATTTCGAAAATGATGTGCGAGCAATGATCAACGACTACAAGGCCGTTGAATATCCAAACGTTGAAGACAGAACCCTGAATGCTGTCGGGCCAGTAGCAGAATTAACTGATGCAGTTAGTCTACAGATTGTCCCAGATGATGTTATTATGCCGTTTCGCCAAGCACCAAGTCGTCTGCCGGCCATTGAAGCTGTAGCAGTGAAGCAACAAGTCGACGAATGGCTCAAGGCTGGAATCGTTCGCCGATCGTCATCCTATTTTGCCAGTCGAGTCGTGGTGGTCAAAAAGAAAGATGGCTGCTATAGAATCTGTGTAGATTTTCGAAAGCTGAACAGCATGGTGTTGAAGGATGCGTTTCCGGTTCCGATAATTGACGATGTCCTAGAGAAGCTGCAGGCCGCAAAGTTTTTTACAGTCATGGACTTAGAGAACGGATTTTTTCACGTGCCGATCGAAGAAACAAGTAAAAAATATACAGCATTTATGACCAAGGAGGGATTATTCGAATTCAACAAAGCTCCGTTTGGATTCTGTAATTCACCTGCAGTATTTATCCGATATGTGACAAATGTTTTTCAACCGTTGTTAAATGCTGACGTGCTGGATCTGTATATGGATGATATTATAATCCATGCAACGACAGCAGAAGAATGTCTCAATAAGATGAAGAAAGTTTTTGACACAGCAGCAGCGTTTGGACTTAAAATTAAATGGAAAAAGTGTCACTTTCTAAAAAACACTGTTGATTTTTTGGGCCATACGATCTACGATGGACAAATTAAGCCAGGACAAGAGAAGACCAAAGCTGTCAGCAAGTTTAAAGTACCAGAAAATATAAAGGCGATTCAAGCATTTCTGGGCTTAACTGGATTTTTTCGCAAGTTTATTAAGGGGTATTCAATTATTGCCCGACCATTGACTGATCTTTTGCGTAAAGACGTTGCTTTTAGGATGGATGCGGTTGCACTCAAGGCTTTTGAAGAATTAAAAAGAGCTCTCACTGTCGAACCAGTACTAAAACTGTATGATCGCAATGCCAACACGGAAATTCACATAGACGCGTCAAAAATGGGATTTGGAGCAGCATTGTTGCAATGGAAGGATGGCCAGTTGCATCCAGTGTGGTTTTGGAGCAAAAAGTCTTCGGAAACTGAGGCTCGACAGCATAGCTACATTTTGGAAGCGAAAGCAGTATACCTTGCCTGCCAGAAGTTTAGACAATACGTTTTGGGCATCAAGTTTAAAGTTGTTACTGATTGCGCAGCATTTAAGCAGACAATAAACAAGAAGGATGTTCCTAGAGACGTGGCGCGATGGATTGTCTATTTGCAGGATTTTAACTTCGATGTGGAGCATAGAGCTGGAGAGAGACTTAAACATGTGGATTGTCTCAGTCGCTATCCACAAGGAATTATGATGATACGATCGGAAACGTCAGCACGATTTAAAAAAGCACAGCAAGAGGATACAATGTCAAAGGCTCTGATTGAATTGTTGCAAAATCAACCTTATGAAGATTTTAAATTAAAAGGCGGTCTTTTATACAAAGCGGTTGGCGGTAATGAACTTTTGGTTGTCCCAAAACAAATGGAAAAAGAGATCATTGTTGAAGCCCACAATGTTGGTCACTATGCGATGCAAAAGACAATGCATGCAGTTCAGCAGTCTTATTGGATGCCGCATTTAGAGTCAAAAGTTGCCCGAATTATAAATAACTGCGTCAAAGGCATAATTTATAACAAAAAGTTTGGCAAAAAGGAAGGATTGATGCAGGTGATAGACAAAGGCGATAGACCTTTAGAAACGATACATGTGGATCATATTGGGCCTCTAGACGCAACACCAAAGCAATATAAGTATATATTTGCTATGGTCGACGCCTTCACGAAATTTGTTTGGTTATATCCAACAAAAACAACAGGTTGCGAGGAAGTACTACGAAAGTAAAAGGAGTGGTCTGCTATATTTGGTAACGCTGTTCGAATTATTAGTGACAGAGGATCTGCGTTTATAGCTAAGGATTTCGAGGAATATATTAAGTCGAACGGAATACACCACGTTTGGCCAACAACGGGCGTTCCAAGAGGCAACGGTCAGATTGAGCGTGTAAACATATCTATCATTACTATTATTTCCAAGCTGTCTGCTGATGAACCGGCTAAATGGTTTAAGTATGTGCCAAATGTGCAAAGAGCTATTAACTCTCATGTCAATGTATCAACAAAAAGATCACCATTTGAACTAATGCTGGGTGTTCAATTAAACAATGGGCCAGAGAATCGGATTCTTGAGTTGTTACAGGAGGAAGTGTGCGATAAATTCGATGAAGAGAGACAGTCGATGAGAGCTGCTGCCAAACGGGAAATTACTAAAGCCCAGGAAGCATACAAGAAACAATATGATTCAAAACGCAAGATGGATAACGTATATAAAGTTGGAGATTTGGTAGCGATTCGGCGTACACAGTTCGTTGCGGGTCGCAAGCTTGCGAGTGAATATCTTGGACCGTACGAGGTTATAGCAGCTAAACGATGCGGAAGATACGATGTTAAGAAAGCCGCAGCAGATATCGAGGGGCCAATGCTCACAGCTACTAGCTCAGATAATGACGAGTTGTCATCGGGGTCGGATGACTAAGTTCAGGATGGCCGAATGTAAGATGTGTGCTGGGTTGCTGGTCGTTTTTGGTAGCCCTGGCGATTGAGAGAAGAGGCAGAAGGTTGGCGGGAGTCGAGAAGTAGCGTCGTCGTCGTAAAGTTGCCAGCGAAAGAAGTCGAAAGTCGTCGGAATAATTAAGTTGAAAAAGTCAAGTCGTTTTTTAAGTTGAACATTGAACCGTTGTATTTAATTAAGCCTAATTTGTAAATCCTATTCTATCCTATCCATTAAAACTTTCTATATGTGTTTATATCAATAAACCCATTACATACATATATTTGCATAGTCCGTACGATGGAGAACCAATTGATTAACAGATTGGTCTCAATGGCGTACCTTCTTTGTTAATTTTAGGTAATCCATATATTCTTGGTGGAATTGAAGTGGTTGTTATGTTTATTTCGTTCGGTCCGTGAAATAAGTTCATGTTTGTATAGTTTTTCCACCAATTCGTTGTTTTTGGTCTGTAGCGTAGTGGTTTGGTCGTTAAGTATACTATCCATTTTTTTGTCATACTCAGTCTTATCCATTGCAACTGTCTTATTTCCTTTATCTGAAGTCAAAATTAATATGTCATCATTCTGTCTAAGAAATTTCCTTGTTTGTTCTACTGTGTCAAGTATTGCACGATCAGCTGCGTCTTCTTTGTTAGATGTTTTGTGGTCTTTTATTATTTTATTATTTGTGCGTGCTTCCTCTTGTTTTTCTTTCTCTTTAAGAGTCTGTACTAGCTCCTCTCCGTCTGCTATGTATTTAAAGAGAGGGAATTTTCTCTTCTCTACTGGGATTGCGAACTCAGGGCCTTTCGCCAGTAACGCTTTTACGTCGTTCGGGAATTCTATATTCGTCTTGTTTACAAACCAATCGTTTGTGTTTTTGTTGTTGTTGTTCAAGAGGACGCTGTTCCGTTGTTTTCGTAGTCTCTCATGTTTGGATTCATGATGTCTCTTCAAAGTTGTTGTTAACTTTTCGGCTATTGTGTTCTCACTCTTCATAAATGTTTTAAAATCATTTTCGTCCAGCTGTTCTTGTAACTTTTTGGTTGCTTTTTCCTTCTCTTTGTTTTGTCTGGCTTTATGTTTTATTAATAAGCTTAATGTCTTTGTGTGAAAATTATGCGTATGTCTTTCTAATATTTTGTTAATGTGCGAATGTGTGTCAGTATCTTTTGTGAAAATCATCTTGTATTTTGAGTTATTGCTGATAAATTTTGGGACTAATTTTGATTTCCTACATTTTAAGAGAAATTTTATGCTAGACCTAAGTTTTACTAATTTTTTTGTTGTTGATTAATACTTGTTAATCACCGTCTTATATTTGTTATAGTTGTACTTAATTTCTGCATAAGCCATGTTGTTGGAATATGTTTTCGGCGTGCCTTCCGTTCAAGTTATATGTTGATTTTGCGACCTTTTTGTTGTTTAGAGTTGAATGTTTTGCCGGCTCGAGGTCAAATGTTGGGCGAATAAAAACAAAAATTAAAAACACAGTTTGTTCTTATTTTCGTTCCGATATATTTCGACCACTCATCGATGGTCGTCTTCAGGACATCTATAAATAACATTGAATTGTGATTGACATAATATTAATTTAACAACAAGAACACACCTACTTAGTTTTACACGTCCGCACACTGTGACGTGGAGCTACACACTGATTTGTCCCTAATAAATGCCTGTATAAATGTGCGCAGTTGTTTGTATCTACCTTATAATTAAGTCTTATATTTGTCGGGGTATTTATTATGTGCAGCATCTCCAAAGTGTAACGTTTGTTGTAATGTTGTTCTTGGTCTATTATGTTTACTTCGTCAAAATTTGGGGAATGTCCACTGGCGGCACAGTGGGCCATAAGTGCCGTTTTTGGTGCATTGGAGTGTTGACGAAGTTTATAGTCAGATCTATGTTGCTATCTTGTTTTTAGCCTCGATTTTGTTGTCCCTATATATATTTTTTCACAGTTTTATTCATTAGTCCCATTGCACGGTATTTTATATACTACGTTGCTCTTGTCCATTCTATCAATCCTACTTTTTTTCTGTTAAAAATACTCCGTAGTGTGTTGTTGGCTTTATCTGCATAAAGCGTTTTGTCGGAACATCTTTATTGGTTTTCTTATTGCGAGATTTTAGTAAAGTCCTTATGGTGTGGTTTGGAAAGTCATTATCCTTTAAAATTCGTCGTATTTCTTCCTTCGTTTCTTCATGAAAAATTGGGTACGATATATTGAGCATCCGTTGTATACAACCTCTTGCTGTATTCATTATCATCGACTTCGGATGTTTGGAGTTAAAGTTAATTATTCGTCCTGATGCTGTTGGTTTTTTGTACCATTTTAATTTTAGTTCATTTCCTCGTCTGTGTATTGATGCGTCTAGATATGTTAGTTTGTTGTCATTTTCTAATTCTATTGTAAACTTTATGTTCCTGTCAAATGAATTTAGGATGTCAAGTGTGTTTTGGATCTCGTCTTCTTTAATTATGGCAAAAAGGTCATCTACATATTTCGTCATAACTCTAGGTGGTCGCTGTAGTGTTTTCATCATTTTGTCTGAGAGTTCTTCCATAATTATGTCAGCTATTATCGGTGACGCTGGTGAGCCCATAGGCATTCCTTTTAGTTGTGTGTATATCTTGTCTTTGTATCTGAAATATCTGTTCTCTTGTATACAAAAACGTACTATTTCCATAAATGTTAATTTTGGAATGTTAGTGTGCGCTTTTATTTTTATCCACTTTTCTCTAATGGTATCAAGTGCCAATTCTATTGGAATACTTGGAAAAAGTGAGACTACGTCAAATGAAATAAATCTTTCATCTTCGCAAATGTATGTGTCATTAATCCTTGTCTTAAATTCTGAGGCGTTCTTTACGTTATATGTTGAGTCTGCCGTTATATTTTTTAATATGTTGACTATATATTTGCATAGTCCGTACGATGGAGAACCAATTGATTAACAGATTGGTCTCAATGGCGTACCTTCTTTGTGAATTTTAGGTAATCCATATATTCTTGGTGGAATTGATGTGGTTGTTATAAGCTTATTTCGTTCGGTCCGTGAAATAAGTTCATGTTTGTATAATTTTTCCACCAATTCGTTGTTTTGGGTCTGTAGTCTAGTGGTTGGGTCCTTCCTTAAGGTTCTATATGTATTTAAATCGTTAAGTATGTATACTATCCATTTTTTTGTCATACTCAGTTTTATCCATTGCAACTGTCTTATTTCCTTTATCTGAAGTCAAAATTAATATGTCATCATTCTGTCTAAAAAATTTCCTTGTTTGTTCCACTGTGTTAAGTATTGCACGATCAGCTGCGTCTTCTTTGTTAGATGTTTTGTGGTCTTTTATTAATAAAGAGAATTTTGTGCGTGCTTCCTCTTGTTTTTCTTTGTCTTTAAGAGTCTGTACTAGCTCCTCTCCGTCTGCTATGTATTTAAAGAGAGGGAATTTTCTCTTCTCTACTGGGATTGCGAACTCAGGGCCTTTCGCCAGTAACGCTTTTACGTCGTTCGGGAATTCTATATTCGTCTTGTTTACAAACCGATCGTTTTTTTTTTTTTTTTTTTTTGTTGTTCAAGAGGACGCTGTTCCGTTGTTTTCATAGTCTCTCATGTTTGGATTCATGATGTCTCTTCAAAGTTGTTGTTAATTTTTCGGCTATTGTGTTCTCACTCTTCATAAATGTTTTAAAATCATTTTCGTCCAACTGTTCTTGTAACTTTTTTTGTTGCTTTATCCTTCTCTTTGTTTTGTCTGGCTAGTATGTTATGTTTATGTTTTATTAATAAGCTTAATATCTTTGTGTGAAAATTATGCGTATGTCTTTCTAATATTTTGTTAATGTCCAAATGTGTGTCAGTATCTTTTGTGAAAATCATCTTGTATTTTGAGTTATTGCTGATAAATTTTGGGACTAATTTTGATTTCCTACATTTTAAGAGAAATTTTATGCTAGACCTAAGTTTTACTAATTTTTTTGTTGTTGATTAATACTTGTTAATCACCGTCTTATATTTGTTATAGTTGGACTTAATTTCTGCATAAGCCATGTTGTTGGAATATGTTTTCGGCGTGCCTTCCGTTCAAGTTATATGTTGATTTTGCGACCTTTTTGTTGTTTAGAGTTGAATGTTTTGCCGGTTCGAGGTCAAATGTTGGGCGAATAAAAACAAAAATTAAAAACACAGTTTGACCTTATTTTCGGTTGTCGCAAAAATCAACCTATAACTTGAACGGAAGGCACGCCGAAAACATATTCCAACACCATGGCTTATGCAGAAATTAAGTCCAACTATAACAAATATAAGACGGTGATTAACAAGTATCAATCAACAACAAAAAAATTAGTAAAATTTAAGTCTAATATAAAATTTCTCTTAAAATGTAGGAAATCAAAATTAGTCCCAAAATTTATCAGCAATAACTCAAAATACAAGATGATTTTCACAAAAGATACTGACACACATTCGGACATTAACAAAATATTAGAAAGACATACGCATAATTTTCACACAAAGATATTAAGCTTATTAATAAAACATAAACATAACATACTAGCCAGACAAAACAAAGAGAAGGATAAAGCAACAAAAAAGTTACAAGAACAGCTGGACGAAAATGATTTTAAAACATTTATGAAGAGTGAGAACACAATAGCCGAAAAATTAACAACAACTTTGAAGAGACATCATGAATCCAAACATGAGAGACTACGAAAACAACGGAACAGCGTCCTCTTGAGCAACAAGAACAACAACACAAACGATTGGTTTGGAAACAAGACGAATATAGAATTCCCGAACGACGTAAAAGCGTTACTGGCGAAAGGCCCTAAGTTCGCAATCCCAGTAGAGAAGAGAATATTCCCTCTCTTTAAATATATAGCAGACGGAGAGGAGCTAGTACAGACTCTTAAAGACAAAGAAAAACAAGAGGCAGCACGCACAAAATTCTTTTTATTAATAAAAGACCACAAAACATCTAACAAAGAAGACGCAGCTGATCGTGCAATACTTGACACAGTGGAACAAACAAGGAAATTTCTTAGACAGAATGATGACATATTAATTTTAACTTCAGATAAAGGAAATAAGACAGTTGCAATGGATAAAACTGAGTATGACAAAAAAATGGATAGTATACTTAACGATTTAAATACATATAGAACCTTAAGGAAAGACCCAACCACTAGACTACAGACCAAAAACAACGAATTGGTGGAAAAACAATACAAACATGAACTTATTTCACGGACCGAACGAAATAAGCTTATAACAACCACATCAATTCCACCAAGAATATATGGATTACCTAAAATTCACAAAGAAGGTACGCCATTGAGACCAATCTGTTAATCAATTGGTTCTCCATCGTACGGACTATGCAAATATATGTATAGTCAACATATTAAAAACCAGAGAGCCGGGGTTAACTTCGACCGCGTCGAAGTTTGTATACCCTTGCAACTGTTTTGGTAATTCTTTCCTTACCCATAGCCATCAAAGCGTAAAAACGTTTCATCCAAAAAGACTAATGTTTGCGAAAGAACGGCCTTCAATCTTAGCATAGGATATAACGAACTTTTTGATGAAAGTCACTGTTTTCCACCTATCGTTTCTATGGGAGCTATATGATATAGTCACCCGATCTTGACCAAATTTGGCACAATAAAAGCTAACGTTTATTAAATTTCACGACAATAGCTTAAAAAGTAACGAAGTTATTGAGAAGTCACTGTTCGTGACTTTGACGTTTGTATGGGAGCTATATGATATAGTCACCCGATCTTGATCAAATTTGGCACAATCATTAATAAGAACATAAAACTGACAAATACCAACTTTTATGACAATAGCTATAAAATTAATGAAGTTATTGAGAAAGTCACTGTTCGTGACTTTGCCGTTTGTATGGGAGCTATATGATATAGTCACCCGATCTTGATCAAATTTGGCACAATCATTAATAAGAACATAAAACTGACAAATAAAAACTTTTATGACAATAGCTATAAAATTAATGAAGTTATTGAGAAAGTCACTGTTTCGTGACTTGGACGTTTGTATGGGAGCTATATGATATAGTGGTCCGATCCGGCTGAATCCGAGATATACAATGCCTGCAGTATATACAAGCCTATTTCAGCTCTGTAGCTCTTACGGTCTCGGAGGAGTTCGCGTTGATCCAGACGGACGGACGGACGGACGGACGGACGGACGGACGGACGGACGGACGGACGGACGGACGGACGGACGGACGGACGGACGGACATGGCTGGCTATTTGAACTCGTCTCGTCCTGCTGATCAAGATTAATCTTTTTTTTGGTTTGAGATTCTTCGTTCCATATATATACTTTATATGGTCTGAGATGCTTCGTTCCATTTTTTTTTCTCGTTGCACACTTCTGACCCAAAAAAATTAATATCCCCTTTTGCAAGGGTATAAATATAACGGCAGACTCAACATATAACGTAAAGAACGCCTCAGAATTTAAGACAAGGATTAATGACACATACATTTGCGACGATGAAAGATTAATTTCATTTGACGTAGTCTCACTTTTTCCAAGTATTCCAATAGAATTGGCACCATTAGAGAAAAGTGGACAAAAATAAAAGCGAACATTATACTTGGAGTCGTTTTTCAAGACAGATATTTAGTACAAAGACAAGATATACACACAACTAAAAGGAATGCCTATGGGCTTACCAGCGTCACCGATAATAGCTGACATAATTATGGAAGAACTCTTAGACAAAATGATAAAACACTACAGGGACCACCTAGAGTTATGACGAAATATGTAGATGACCTTTTTGCCATAATTAAAGAAGACGAGATCCAAAACACACTTGACAACCTAAATTCATTTGACAGGAACATAAAGTTTACAATAGAATTAGAAAATGACAACAAACTAACATATCTAGACGCATCAATACACAGACGAGGAAATGAACTAAAATTAAAATGGTACAAAAAACCAACAGCATCAGGACGAATAATTAACTTTAACTCCAAACATCCGAAGTCGATGATAATGAATACAGCAAGAGGTTGTATACAACGGATGCTCAATATATCGGACCCAATTTTTCATGAAGAAACGAAGGAAGAAATACGACGAATTTTAAAGGATAATGACTTTCCAAACCACACCATAAGGACTTTACTAAAATCTCGCAATAAGAAAACCAATAAAGATGTTCCGACAAAACGCTTTATGTCCGTCACATATGTCCCACAACTATCGGAAAGATTAGCAAACTCAGATTGCTATGACATCGAACAAATACAGATAGCACATAAACCCAATAACACACTACGGAGTATTTTTAACAGAACAAAAAGTAGGATTGATACAATGGACAAGAGCAACGTAGTATATAAAATACCGTGCAATGGGACTAATGAAGAAAACTGTGATAAAATATATATAGGGACAACAAAATCGAGGCTAAAAACAAGACTATCGCAACATAGATCTGACTATAAACTTCGTCAACACTCCAATGCACCAAAAACGGCACTTATGGCCCACTGTGCCGCCAGTGGACATTCCCCAAATTTTGACGAAGTAAACATAATAGACCAAGAACAACATTACAACAAACGTTACACTTTGGAGATGCTGCACATAATAAATACCCCGACAAATATAAGACTTAATTATAAGGTAGATACAGACAACTGCGCGCATTTATACAGGCATTTATTAGGGACAAATCAGTGTGTAGCTCCACGTCACAGTGTGCGGACGTGTAAAACTAAGTAGGTGTTTTCTTGTTGTTAAATTAATATTATGTCAATCACAATTCAATGTTATTTATAGTTGCCCTGAAGACGACCACCGATGAGTGGTCGAAATATATCGGAACGAAAATAAGAACAAACTGTGTTTTTATTTTTTTGTTTTTATTCGCCCAACATTTGACCTCGAGCCGGCAAAACATTCAACTCTAAACAACAAAAAGGTCGCAAAAATCAACATATAACTTGAACGGAAGGCACGCCGAAAACATATTCCAACACCATGGCTTATGCAGAAATTAAGTCCAACTATAACAAATATAAGACGGTGATTAACAAGTATCAATCAACAACAAAAAAATTAGTAAAACTTAAGTCTAGCATAAAATTTCTCTTAAAATGTAGGAAATCAAAATTAGTCCCAAAATTTATCAGCAATAACTCAAAATACAAGATGATTTTCACAAAAGATACTGACACACATTCGGACATTAACAAAATATTAGAAAGACATACGCATAATTTTCACACAAAGATATTAAGCTTATTAATAAAACATAAACATAACATACTAGCCAGACAAAACAAAGAGAAGGAAAAAGCAAAAAAAAAGTTACAAGAACAGCTGGACGAAAATGATTTTAAAACATTTATGAAGAGTGAGAACACAATAGCCGAAAAATTAACAACAACTTTGAAGAGACATCATGAATCCAAACATGAGAGACTACGAAAACAACGGAACAGCGTCCTCTTGAACAACAACAACAAAAACACAAACGATGGGTTTGTAAACAAGACGAATATAGAATTCCCGAACGACGTAAAACCTAAATTTATTTGACATTTGACCTAAATTCATTTGACAGGAACATAAAGTTTACAAATAGAACTAGAAAATGACAACAAATTAACATATCTAGACGCATCAATACACAGACGAGGAAATGAACTAAAATTAAAATGGTACAAAAAACCAACAGCATCAGGACGAATAATTAACTTTAACTCCAAACACCGAATTCAAGATGATAATGAATACAGCAAGAGGTTGTATACAACGGATGCTCAATATATCGGACCCAATTTTTCATGAAGAAACGAAGGAAGAAATACGACAAATTTTAAAGGATAATGACTTTATAAACCACACCATAAGGACTTTACTAAAATCTCGCAATAAGAAAACCAATAAAGATGTTCCGACAAAACGCTTTATGCGGATAAAGCCAACAACACACTACGGAGTATTTTTTAACAGAAAATATCAAAGAAGCTATCTTCGGCTATGCCAAAGTTTTTATACCCTTGCAGTCCTTGGCAATAATATTTTTACATTTTAAAAATTTCTTTCCCTCAATTCGTCAATACACAAACAAAACATTCAAATTATTATTCATTTTACTACAATTGTTTCTTCTTTTGGCATCACTCCCTAAGCAAAAGCACGGCACGCATACACATACAGTTTGTGTAGCGCTGCGTCTGTTGTGTGTATGCATGTGCTCTGTGGATTTGATGATGACGTAGTAGGCAGCAGGCCGATTTGAGCCGATTTATATTGACTGTAACTTGTGTTTTATTTATCCGATTAGATTCAAATTTTGGGCTCTGACATCTTATATCCAATACTATCGTTTTGCTAAATTTCATGGGAGATACTCCAATTTTTGCAAAAATGTTTGTTCTAGAGCTATATGATACATCATCTCCCGGCTAAAAGTAGCTCAAATATGAAATTTCATTCCGATAGCTCTTAAGATGCCGGCGTGAAGTTGATTTTGCACAGACGGACGGACGGACGGACGGACGGACGGACGGAACGGACGGACGGACAGACGGACATGGCTATATCGAATCAGCTTCTCATGCGATCAAGAATATATATACTTTATGGGGTCGGACAAACGTACCCTTCTGTGCGTTACAAACATCTGACCAATTTATATTACCCCCTCTGCAAGGGTAGAAAAAGGTAAGTTGATACAATGGACAAGAGCAACGTAGTATATAAAATACCGTCAATGGGACTAATGAATAAAACTGTGATAAAATATATATAGGGACAACAAAATCGAGGCTAAAAACAAGATAGCAACATAGATCTGACCATAAACTATGTCAGCACTCCAATGAACTCAAAAACGGCCCTTATGGCCCACAGTGCCGCCAGTGGACATTCCCCAAATTTTGACGAAGTAAACATAATAGACCAAGAACAACATTACAACAAACGTTACACTTGAGACGCGGCACATAATAAATACCCCGACAAATGTAAGACTTAATTATACGGTAGATACAGACAACTGCGCGCATTTATACAGGCATTTATTAGGGGACAAATCAGTGTGTAGCTCCACGTCACAGTGTGCGGTCGTGTGTTAAAACTAAGTACGTGTGTTCTTGTTGTTAAATTAATCAATAATCAATCACAATTCAATGTTATTTATAGTTGCCCTGAAGACAACCATCGATGAGTGGTCGAAATATATCGGAACGAAAATAAGAACAAACTGTGTTTTTAATTTTTTGTTTTTATTCGCCCAACATTTGACCTCGAGCCGGCAAAACATTCAACTCTAAACAACAAAAAGGTCGCAAAATACAACATATAACTTAAACGGAAGGCACGCCGAAAACATATTCCAACAACATGGCTTATGCAGAAATTAAGTCCAACTATAACAAATATAAGACGGTGATTGTCAAGTATTAATCAACAACAAAAAAATTAGTAAAACTTAAGTCTAGCATAAAATTTTCTCTTGAAATGTAGGAATCAAAATTAGTCCCAAAATTTATCAGCAATAACTCAAAAGGGCAAGATGATTTTCACAAAAGATACTGACACACATTTCGGACATTAACAAAATTATTAGAAAATATACGGCATAATTTTCACACAAAGATAATTAAGCTATTAATAAAACATAAACATAACATACTAAGCCAGACAAAACAAAGGAGAAGGAAAAAGCAACAAAAAAGTTACAAGAACAGCTGGACGAAAATGATTTTTAAAACATTTATGAAGAGTGAGAACACAATAAGCCGAAAAATTAACAACAACTTTGAAGAGACATCATGAATCCAAACAGGAGGGGCTACGACTACGAAAACAACGGAACAGCGTCCTCTTGAACAACAACAACAACAAAACACAAACACGATTGGTTTGTAAACAAGACGAATATAGAATTCCGAACGACGTAAAAGCGTTACTGGCGAAAGCCCTAAGTTCGCCAATCCCAGTAGAAAGAGAAAATTCCCCTCTTTAAATATATGGCAGACGGAGAGGAGCTAGTACAGACTCTTAAAGACAAAAAAAAACAAGAGGAAGCACGCACAAAATTCTCTTTATTAATAAAAGACCTCACAAAACATCTAACAAAGAAGACGCAGCTGATCGTGCAATACTTGACACAGTGGAACAAACAAGGAAATTTCTTAGACAGAATGATGACATATTAATGTTGGACTTCAGATAATGGAAATAAGACTGTTGCAATGGATAAGACCGAGTATGACAAAAAAATGGATAGTATACTTAACGATCCAAACCACTACTCTACAGACCAAAAAAACAACGAATTGGTGGAAAAACTATACAAACATGAACTTATTTCACGGACCGAACGAAATAAGCTTATAACAACCACTTCAATTCCACCCAAGAATATATGGATTACCTAAAATTCACAAAGTAGGTATTGAGACCAATCTGTTAATCAATTGGTTCTCCATCGTACGGACTATGCAAATATATGTATAGTCAACATATTAAAAAACATAACGGCAGTCTTAACATATAACGTAAAGAACGCCTCAGAATTTAAGACAAGGATTAATGACACATACATTTGCGACGATGAAAAATTAATTTCCATTTGACGTAGTCTCACTTTTTCCAAGTATTCCAATAGAATTGTGGCACTTGACACCATTAGAAAAAAGTGGACAAAAATTAAAAGCGTACAAAGACAAGATATACACACAACTAAAAGGAATGCCTATGGGCTCACCAGCGTCACCGATAATAGCTGACATAATAATGGAAGAACTCTTAGACAAAATGATGAAAACACTACAGGGACCACCTAGAGTTATGACGAAATATGTAGATGACCTTTTTGCCATAATTAAAGAAGACGAGATCCAAAACACACTTGACAACCTAAATTTATTTGTCAGGAACATAAAGTTTACAATAGAATTAGAAAATGACAACAAATTAACATATCTAGACGCATCAATACACAGACGAGGAAATGAACTAAAATTAAAATGGTACAAAAACCCACAGCATCAGGACGAATAATTAACTTTAACTCCAAACATCCGAAGTCGATGATAATGAATACAGCAAGAGGTTGTATACGGATGCTCAATATATCGGACCCAATTTTTCATGAAGAAACGAAGGAAGAAATACGACGAATTTTAAAGGATAATGACTTTCCAAACCACACCATAAGGACTTTACTAGATGTTCCGACAAAACGCTTTATGCAGATAAAGCCAACAAAAGGTAGGATTGATACAATTGACAAGAGCAACGTACGTAAAGATTAAAATACCGTGCAATGGGACTAATGAATAAAACTGTGATAAAATATATATAGGGACAACAAAATCGAGGCTAAAAACAAGATAGCAACATAGATCTGACTATAAACTTCGTCAACACTCCAATGCACCAAAAACCGCCACTTATGGCCCACTGTGCCGCCAGTGGACATTCCCAAATTTTGACGAAGTAAACAGAATAGACCAAAAACAACATTACAACAAACGTTGCACTTTGGAGATGCTGCACATAATAAATACCCCGACAAATATAAGACTTAATTATAAGGTAGATACAGACAACTGCGCGCATTTATACAGGCATTTATTAGGGACAAATCAGTGTGTAGCTCCACGTCACAGTGTGCGGACGTGTAAAACTAAGTAGGTGTGTTCTTGTTGTTAAATTAATATTATGTCAATCACAATTCAATGTTATTTATAGTTGCCCTGAAGACGACCATCGATGAGTGGTCAAAATATATCGGAACAAAAAATAAGAACAAACTGTGTTTTTAATTTTTGTTTTTATTCGCCCAACATTTGACCTCGAGCCGGAAAAACATTCAACTCTAAACAACAAAAAGGTCTCAAAATCAACATATAACTTGAACGGAAGGCACGCCGAAAACATATTCCAACAACAATGGCTTATGCAGAAGTTAAGTCCAACTATAACAAATATAAGACGGTGATTAACAAGTATTAATCAACAACAAAAAAATTAGTAAAACTTAAGTCTAGCATAAAATTTCCTTAAAATGTAGGAAATCAAAATTAGTCCCAAAATTTATCAGCAAATAACTCAAAATACAAGATGATTTTCACAAAAGATACTGACACACATTCGGACATTAACAAAATATTAGAAAGACATACGCATAATTTTCACACAAAGATATTAAGCTTATTAATAAAACATAAACATAACATACTAGCCAGACAAAACAAAGAGAAGGAAAAAGCAACAAAAAAGTTACAAAGAACACCTGGACGAAAATGATTTTAAAACATTTATGAAGAGTGAGAACACAATAGCCGACAAATTAACAACAACTTTGAAGAGACATCATGAATCCAAACATGAGAAACTACGAAAACCAGTTAAGGCCAGGGTACTTCGACCGCGTCGAAGTTTGTATACCCTTGCAACTGTTTTGGTAATTCCCCTTACCCATAGCCATCAAAGTGTAAAAACGTTTTATCCAAAAAGTCTAATGTTTGCGAAAGAACGGCCTTCAATCTTAGCATAGGATATAGAGAACTTTTTGATGAAAGTCACTGTTTTCCACCTATCGTTTCTATGGGAGCTGTATGATATAGTCACCCGATCTTGACCAAATTTCGCACATTTATAGCTTCAATAAACTAACAATAGCTTAAAAAGTAACGAAGTTGTTGAGAAAAGTCACTGTTCGTGACTTTGACGTTTGTATGATATAGTCACCCGATCTTGATCAAATTTGGCACAATCATGAATAAGAACATAAAACTGACAAATACCAACTTTTATGACAATGGCTATAAAATTAATGAAGTTATTGAGAAAGTCACTGTTCGTGACTTTGCCGTTTTTATGGGCAGCTATATGATATAGTCACCCGATCTTGATCAAATTTGGCACAATCATGAATAAGAACATAAAACTGACAAATACCAACTTTTATGACAATGGCTATAAAATTAATGAAGTTAGTGAGAAAGTCACTGTTTCGTGACTTTGACGTTTGTATGGGAGCTATATGATATAGTGGTCCGATCCGGCTGAATCCGAGATATACAATGCCTGCAGTATATACAAGCCTACGTGCAAAATTTCAGCTCTGTAGCGCTTACGGTCTCGGAGGAGTTCGCGTTGATCCAGACGGACGGACGGACGGACGGACGGACGGACGGACGGGATTTGCTATTTGAACTCGTCAACTCGTCTTGTCTCAAGAATATATATACTTTATATACTCTGAGATGCTTCGTTCTATGGGCGTTTTACACTTACCAAAATTAATATACCCCTTTTTGCAAGAGTATAACAACGGAACAGCGTCCTCTTGAACAACAACAACAAAAACACAAACGATTGTAGAGAGTAGAGAAGAGAAAATTCCCTCTCTTTAAATACATAGCAGACGGAGAGAAGCTAGTACAGACTCTTAAAGACAAATAAAAACAAGAGGAAGCACGCACAAAATTCTCTTTATTAATAAAAGACCACAAAACATCTAACAAAGAACATTTCAATTCCACAAAGAATATATGGATTACCTAAAATTCACAAAGAAGGTACGCCATTGAGACCAATCTCTTAATCAATTGGTTCTCCATTGTACGGACTATGTAAATATATAGTCAACATATTAAAAAATTTTATATAACGGCAGACTCATCATATAACGTAAAGAACGCCTCAGAATTTAAGACAAGGATTAATGAACACATACATTTGCGACGATGAAAGATTAATTTCATTTGACGTAGTCTCACTTTCTTCCAAGTATTCCAATATAATATGGCACTTGATACCATTAGAGAAAAGGAGGAAGAAATAAAAGCGCACACTAACATTCCAAAATTAACATTTATGGAAATAGTACGTTTTTGTATACAAGAGAACAGATATTTCAGATACAAAGACAAGATATACACACAACTAAAAGGAATGCCTATGGGCTCACCAGCGTCACCGATAATAGCTGACATAATTATGGAAGAACTCTTAGACAAAATGATGAAAACACTACAGCGACCACCGAGAGTTATGACGAAATTTGTAGATGACCTTTTTGCCATAATTAAAGAAGACGAGACCAAAACACACTTGACAACCTAAATTCATTTGACAGGAACATAAAGTTTACAATAGAATTAGAAAATGACAACAAATTAACATATTTAGACGCATCAATACACAGACGAGGAAATGAACTAAAATTAAAATGGTACAAAAAACCAACAGCATCAGGACGAATAATTAACTTTAACTCCAAACATCCGAAGTCGATGATAATGAATACAGCAAGATGTTGTATACAACGGATGCTCAATATATCGGACCCAATTTTTCATGAAGAAACGAAGGAAGAAATACGACGAATTTTAAAGGATAATGACTTTCCAAACCACACCATAAGGACTTTACTAAAATCTCGCAATAAGAAAACCAATAAAGATGTTCCGACAAAACGCTTTATGCAGATAAAGCCAACAACACACTACGGAGTATTTTTAACAGAAAAAAGTGGGATTGATACAATGGACAAGAGCAACGTAGTATATAAAATACCGTGCAATGGGACTAATGAATAAAACTGTGATAAAATATATATAGGGACAACAAAATCGAGGCTAAAAACAAGATAGCAACATAGATCTGACTATAAACTTCGTCAACACTCCAATGCACCAAAAACGGCACTTATGGCCCACTGTGCCGCCAGTGGACATTCCCCAAATTTTGACGAAGTAAACAGAATAGACCAAGAACAACATTACAACAAACGTTACACTTTGGAGATGCTGCACATAATAAATACCCCGACAATTATAAGACTTAATTATAAGGTAGATACAGCCAACTGCGCACATTTATACAGGCATTTATTAGGGACAAATCAGTGTGTAGCTCCAACTCACAGTGTGCGGACGTGTAAAACTAAGTAGGTGTGTTCTTGTTGTTAAATTAATATTATGTCAATCACAATTCAATGTTATTTATAGTTGCCCTGAAGACGACCATCGATGAGTGGTCGAAATATATCGGAACGAAAATAAGAACAAACTGTGTTTTTAATTTTTGTTTTTATTCGCCCAACATTTGACCTCGAGCCGGCAAAACATTCAATTCTAAACAACAAAAAGGTCGCAAAATCAACATATAACTTGAACGGAAGGCACGCCGAAAACATATTCCAACAACATGGCTTATGCAGAAATTAAGTCCAACTATAACAAATATAAGACGGTGATTAACAAGTATTAATCAACAACAACAAAATTAGTAAAACTTAAGTCTAGCATAAAATTTCTCTTAAAATGTAGGAAATCAAAATTAGTCCCAAAATTTATCAGCAATAACTCAAAATACAAGATGATTTTCACAAAAGATACTGACACACATTCGGACATTAACAAAATATTAGAAAGACATACGCATAATTTTCAAACAAAGATATTAAGCTTATTAATAAAACATAAACATAACATACTAGCCAAACAAAACAAAGAGAAGGAAAAAGCAACAAAAAAAGTTACAAGAACAGCTGGACGAAAATGATTTTAAAACATTTATGAAGAGTGAAAACACAATAGCCGAAAAAAACAACAACTTTGAAGAGACATCATGAATCCAAACATGAGAGACTACGAAAACAACGGAACAGCGTCCTCTTGAACAACAACAACAAAAACACAAACGATTGGTTTGTAAACAAGACGAATATAGAATTCCCGAACGACGTAAAAGCGTTACTGGCGAAAGGCCCTAAGTTCGCAATACCAGTAGAGAAGAGAAAATTCCCTCTCTTTAAATACATAGCAGACGGAGAGAAGCTAGTACAGACTCTTAAAGACAAAGAAAAACAAGAGGAAGCACGCACAAAATTCTCTTTATTAATAAAAGACCACAAAACATCTAACAAAGAAGACGCAGCTGATCGTGCAATACTTGACACAGTGGAACAAACAAGGAAATTTCTAAGACAGAATGATGACATATTAATTTTGACTTCAGATAAAGGAAATAAGACAGTTGCAATGGATAAGACTGAGTATGACAAAAAAATGGATAGTATACTTAACGACCAAACCACTACTCTACAGACCAAAAACAACGAATTGGTGGAAAAACTATACAAACATGAACTTATTTCACGGACCGAACGAAATAAGCTTATAACAACCACATCAATTCCACCAAGAATATATGGATTACATAAAATTCACAAAGAAGGTACGCCATTGAGACCAATCTGTTAATCAATTGGTTCTCCATCGTACGGACTATGCAAATATATGTATAGTCAACATATTAAAAAAATATAACGGCAGACTCAACATATACCGTAAAGAACGCCTCAGAATTTAAGACAAGGATTAATGACACATACATTTGCGACGATGAAAGATTAATTTCATTTGACGTAGTCTCACTTTTTCCAAGTATTCCAATAGAATTGGCACTTGACACCATTAGAGAAAAGTGGACAAAAATAAAAGCGTACAAAGACAAGATATACACACAACTAAAAGGAATGCCTATGGGCTCACCATCGTCACCGATAATAGCTGACATAATTATGGAAGAACTCTTAGACAAAATGATGAAAACACTACAGGGACCACCTAGAGTTATGACGAAATATGTAGATGACCGTTTTGCCATAATTAAAGAAGACGAGAACCAAAACACACTTGACAACCTAAATTAATTTGACAGGAACATAAAGTTTACAATAGAATTAGAAAATGACAACAAACTAACATATCTAGACGCATCAATACACAGACGAGGAAATGAACTAAAATTAAAATGGTACAAAAAACCAACAGCATCAGGACGAATAATTAACTTTAACTCCAAACATCCGAAGTCGATGATAATGAATAGAGCAAGAGGTTGTATACAACGGATGCTCAATATATCGGACCCAATTTTTCATAAAGAAACGAAGGAAGAAATACGACGAATTTTAAAGGATAATGACTTTCCAAACCACATAAGGACTTTACTAAAATCTCGCAATAAGAAAACCAATAAAGATGTTCCGACAAAACGCTTTATGTCCGTCACATATGTCCCACAACTATCGGAAAGATTAGCAAACTCAGATTGCTATGACATCGAACAAATACAGATAGTACATAAACCCAATAACACACTACGGAGTATTTTTAACAGAACAAAAAGTAGGATTGATACAATGGACAAAAGTATATAAAATACCGTGCAATGGGACTAATGAAGAAAACTGTGATAAAATATATGGAGCTGTGTAGCTCCACGTCACAGTGTGCAGACGTCCGCACACAAACTAAGTAGGTGTTTTCTTGTTGTTAAATTAATATTAGGCTTCAATGTAACAAAATAAAAGAAACATTGAAGAGAAGATTAAATAATATCACAATAAGACGAAATATTGATATAACAATACGAGAAGACCTAAATGATATAGCAGAATTCGATGAGGACCAGCTAGAAGGTTTAGACGAGTCTAAGACAATGATAGACCTTGAAACAGAAATTGATAGCGAAATTGAAACATTACAAGAAAATACAATGCCTGACCAGGTTACCCTATTTAGGGAATATGTGAAGCAGGTTTCCTCCCTGAGTTTGACAACAAGTTGTCATTAAATAGGTTCTTGACGTTGAAGTAATCAAATCGAAAATAGTAAAAAACGGACAAGCTCCTCCAAATGCTCAAAATTAAAAAATAAAGTCTATTCTATTAACCTACGTCTTAATAATTTCATATCATTTCAGAATGTTAAAACAAATAAGAAAATAACATTCCTTAATTGATACCGGTGCAGACATTTCTATAAAAAAAGAAAATTCTGATGTATTTCATGACATACAAGTTCATAAAACTATAGACATTCGAGGCATAGGAGAAGGCGTAATAAACTCCAAAGGCCTAGTCTCAATTGAATTGCAGACAGATAAATATATTATTCCATAGATAGATTTCGCAATCCCATGCGATGGAATAGGATTAGATTTGATAAAAACTTTTAATTTGAAATTAGATTACAGTAATTCAGAAGATTGTTTTATACTTAGACCACGAAATTTTACGAATTCTGGTAATAACTCAAAACTTCTACCAGCAAGATCCCAAGTGGTACGCAAAATAGTACTATAGATAACAGATAAATGCCAAATAGTCGGCTTTAACAATATAAAATTTCAATCACTTTCAAACTACGATATAGTTCAAAATTACAAAGATATAAGAAAAGAATCTGTAATTCATAAATTGAAGAAAAATTTCCCAATACTATTTAAAGGCAAACTCGAAAAGATATGCACAGAGTATAGTGATGTGTTCGGACTTGACGCAAACCAATCACAACAAATAATTTTTATAAACAAAAATTAAAACTTAAGGATCATGAACCGGTATATATGAAAAATTACCGGAATTCGCATAGCCAAATAGACGAAATCCAGCGAAAGTTAAAGAAAAAAACTGGCTGCGCCCCAAACTTCTCGCTTTGTATGATGAGGCCTTTGGATGATTTCCACCGAGGCGGCTTTGAGGCACTTGCGATTTTGGCAGGAATAAAATTATCAGGGTAAACTTCAATCCAGTTGCTTTATTTTCTTAACCTAAATATAATACAATTGTCGGTGGGCACAGATGCATCCTCATCGAACGAGATTAATTTCAAGAGTACTGCGCTGTTCTTGGTCTCTCTCTCTCTCTTCGGTCATTTTTGTCTCTTCAGCAAAGAGTGTCTTGCTTCAGTTGTAGCCCAAACATTCTCCCCCCTTTGATGATGACGATCCTTATCATCAAATTCACTAGTCCTTCGGGTCCTCCATGTGTCTCCATAACGCGACCTAGAGGCCATTGATGAGAAGGGAATCGCTCGTCCCTGATGAGCATGCATCCAACTGTTAGATTTTTGTTGGTCTGCAGCCATTTTGGTCTTCTTTGTAATCGTGATAAATATTCCGAATTCCATCTTCTCCAAAACTGTTGTGCATAATATTGATAATTCTTCCATAGATCAATCAGAGTAACCTTAGCCAATTCCGGAGCAGGGGTTGCTAAAGGCGCTTCACCGATCAGAAAGTGACCGGGTGTTAATACCATTAAATCGTCGGGATCATTTGATAAGGGACATAAAGGTCTATTAAATTTGCGCCAACGTAGTTGCCATTTCCTCAAATGTTAAAACTTGTTCTCCAAAACTTGTTCTCGTGCAACTTTCACTCGTTGCAGAGAACGGACGTGTTTTTTTTTTGCGCTTATCAACTTTTATTTTTTTCTCGCGATTAACTTCTTTTCTATAACTTGTATATCAATTCATTATCGGCTAATATTTCCAGCATCCGAATTTTATTTTCATTTCGCGAATTCTTGCTGTCGCTTTTGTGTATTTGTTTAAATTTAAATAAAATCAAAACTTACAGCAATACTTGCGTTAGCGGTGTTGTTTTGATTACTCGTTTTGCTTTGTTTTTTATAACAAAACAAACAAAATTAAAAAATGAAGGATACGAGTGAACAATCACGGAATCCAATTCAACCAGCCCCCAGTAGTGTCAGAAGAACTTATTAAAATAAACAAAAGTGTCGAGTTAATATGGCATCGGTAATTACCGATGAAAAAAAAAAAACAACCCATAAAAAATAAAATATTTTTATAAAGAAAATATTAAGGCAGAATACGAGAATTCGTAACGCCATGAGGAATTTAAGCATCACGGGAGTTCAGGCGGGAATCCAATGATGAACCTCAACTAGAGTGGGACTTTACAGCAGCCTCAGTTGCTCCTCGAAGAAGTCTCGAAAATAGTATTAGAACTCGACCATTTAATATCCGGAGTAATCCAACTGCAACTGACCAAGAGATAGTACCAGAAAGACCCGATCGAGTATCCAGTATAATTTTTAACTGGCATATACGATTCACGGGGTCTTCAAAAGATATAACTGTAGAAGATTTTATATATCGTGTAAATTGTTTAACCAATCAAAGTTTGAATGGAGACTTTAACTTGCTTTATAAATTCGCTAATCTGCTTTTCTCGGGACCAGCCCTAATATTTTTCTGGCGATGTCATCGAACATCGAATGAAATGAACTGGTTCGATCTATGCCATCGTTTAAGAGATAGGTATAAAGACCAAAGATCAGACAGAGACATTATGGTTGCCCTTTGCAGACGCAAGCAGGCCTCCAACGAAAATTTTGATGAATTCCTCGACTCGATGTTGGCTATTACAGATGCTTTGCGAGAACCTTTAAACGATTCAAAATTTATAGCCGAAGTGCGAAACAATTTAAGACCCGACATATTTCATGAAATTTTGCATGTAGAGACCCCAAACCTAGCTGCCTTGCGTAGGGAATGTCATAAGCATGAAGAATTTTTCCGTAGCTTTCGGTCAAGACAGCTAACGCGTCAAATAGGCAGTAAACGTATGGTGAATGCGATATTGCATGAGGAACCAGTAATTGAACAGCTAGATGACGAATCAGATGATCTTATTGATGTGTGCGCATTGCGTGCGCCAGAGAAAATAAAATGCTGGAATTGTGACGAATTAGGACATGGTTATCAGAACTGTTTGCAACAACGCCGCATATTTTGTTATGGGTGTGGGCTACTAGATGTGTATAAACCAAATTGTTTAAAATGTAATCCGCGTACGGGAAACCATTCTCAGGATATCCGCCGATTAGTGAAGGGGGGATGTCCGCCCGTAGTCTTGGATAAACCAATTAATTTAATAATCAACTCAGACGTGACTTTAACTAAAAACTCGGACTTACCTAATACTAAACAGTTCAAACCATATCATGTGCGCTTGCAAGAGTATACAAAGCGAAGATCTGAAATATTTAAGGATACTGTGCGGCACTCGCGATCTAATCAACGATTGCGAACGTTTTGGACAAATAGACACAAGCTAAAGAAAATTACCATATCAGCTATAATTAACCCGGAGAACGATTTACGACCTTTTATTGACTTATCAATAGGTGGACAGATTTATACTGCTTTACTAGACAGTGGTGCTAACAAAAGTGTATTAGGAGGAGAATTAGCAAAAATATTATGACCAACAAGCAATATTGCCCCAAAACGAGCGGTAACGTTAGGGACAGCCGATGGACAATCGCAACAGGTAGTTGGTACAATCACGAGCAATCTCACTTATAACTCGAAAAACGCCAACTTAGAATTTCTCATAGTACCGACTATTACTCAAAATGTAATTTGTGGCATGGACTTCTGGAGAACGTTTGGTCTTTCAATTTCTCACGTCCAATCAGACCCTGAAATCGCTGAAGTTTCTTGTGAAGAGGATCAAATTCCAACTAATCAACATAGTCAATTACAAACTGTAATAAACGGATTTCCAACTTTTGAAAGAGAGGGCTTAGGTTTTACGACCCTGATAGAACATGTTATCGATACCGAAAACGCAAAGCCAATTAAACAAAAATTTTACCCAATATCACCAGCGAAGGAAAACTTATTATGTCTGGAGATAGACAAAATGTTAGAGCTAGGAGTTATAGAAGAAGCGCCCGCGTCCTCCTGGTCTTCCCCTTGCGTCCTGTTAGTCAAACCAGGTAAAGTGAGATTCTGCCTTGATTCTCGTAAATTAAATGATGTTACAGTAAAAGACGCATATCCAATACCTAATTTAGAAGGCTTGTTAAGTAGACTTCCACCTGTACATTGCATTTCCAAGATAGATCTTAAAGATGCCTTTTGGCAAATCGGTCTAGAAAAATCATCGAAAGGAAAGACAGCATTTACAGTTCCCAACCGCCCATTGTACCAATTTAGAAAAATGCCATTCGGACTGTGTAATGCCACGCAAACGATGTGTCGTCTAATGGACCAAGTTATTCCGTATCAGCTCAAAACTCAAGTATCAGTCTACCTTGATGACTTATTGATATTATCAAATCATTTCGATGAACATCTCGTACATCTCAGTGAAATATCTGCTCGTCTGAAACAGGCGGGGCTAACCATTAATATCCAAAAGAGCCAATTTTGTCTGCGAAAAGTAGAATACCTAGGATATATAGTCGGAGAGGGCACATTGAGAGTTAACCCAGACAAGGTCAAAGCCATATCCGAGTTCCCAGTCCCAAAACCAAGCGACAGCTTAAGAGATTTTTAGGAATGACAGGATGGTACCAGCGATTTATCTCACAATATGCAACTATCACCTTTGCCTTAACAGAATTATTACGTGGCAATTCTTTTCTTGGAACGAAGAAGCACAATGCGCTTTTGAGAACATCAAGTCTAAACTTAGCACTGCTCCGTTTTTAGCACACCCAAATTATAAGAAACCGTTTGTAGTGCAATGTGATGCCTGTATTCTTGGAATATGTGCGGTTTTAGTCCAAGTTGATGAGTACGGATTCGAACGACCCATCACGTTTATGTCTAAAAAAACTTAACAAAGCGCAACGTAACTATTCGGTTACCGAACTTGAATGTCTAGCTGTAGTTTTGGCTATTAAAAGATTTCGGATATATATCGAAGGCCATGAGTTCAAAGTCGTGACTGATCACGCTAGTTTGCGGTGGCTAATGAACCAACAAGAACTAAGCGGTCGATTAGCCCGCTGGTCAATGAAACTGCAGGGGTATAACTTTCAGATAGAACACCGGAAAGGTAGTGAAAATGTTGTTGCGGACGCTTTGTCGCGATCATTTGAGAATGAAATAGCTTCACTAGAAATTTAATTACTTCCTGAAATCGACTTGTCCTCGTCGGCATTTCAATCCGAAGAATATAGAACTCTGAGAGACAAATATGTTCAGGCAAATCTACCGGATTTTCAAGTTATTGATCAATATATATATCATCGCACTGACTTTATGACTGGGAATTTAGCGGATAACGATCGATTGTGGAAGTTGCTAGTGCCTGAAGAACTCCGTGATAGTGTCATTAGAGCAGCCCACGACCCGCCCAACTCAGCCCATTGCGGTGTAGCAAAATGTTTAGAGTGTATTCGACGTAACTTTTTCTGGCCACGATTAGTTGTAGACGTTAGGAAGTACATTCAACGGTGTGAGATATGCAAATACCCAACATGTAAACTAAAACCACCTATGGGGAACCAAACCATAAGCGAACGACCATTCCAAAGACTGTATGTGGATTTTATAGGTCCCTTCCCTCGCACAAAACAGGGAAACATCGGAATTTTCATCATTCTAGATCACTTTAGTAAATTTACCTTCTTAAAACCTGTAAAGAAATTTAACTCGAATGTAATAATATCTATCTTAAGGGATGATATCTTTAGCTGCTTTGGAGTGCCACAGTATATAGTCAGTGATAATGGCACCCAGTTTAAAAGCCAGGAATTTACAACATTTCTTAGGGATTATGGAGTGCAGCACGTATTTACCGATGCTTACTCTCCACAGGCCAATGCGGCTGAACGAGTAAACCGATCAATTAATGCGGCCTTACGGTCCTATCTCCGTTCAGACCAAAGTCACTGGGATAAGTTTCTCAGCAGTATAAATAGTGCTTTACGTAATCACATTCATCAATCAATTGGAATATCACCCTATGTGGCGGTGTTTGGTCAAAACATGATAACCCATGGAAAAGACTACAAATTACTGACCAACCTCAATCTACTGAATGAAGCTACGGTTCGGCTAGATAGACTCGACAATTTCGTACGAATAAGATCTGATATTCAAAAATATTTAGACAAAGCTTATGATGCAAATCAACGGACTTATAACTTGAGAAGTAAAATACGCAACTTCGAAGTGGGCCAAACGGTCACTAAGCGTAACTTCACATTCAGCAACCTCGCCAATAATTTTAATGCGAAGTTAGCACCAGTCGGAATTAAGGTCAAGATCAAGAAAAAACTCGGAAATCATTTGTATATAGTTGAAAACCTTGCAGGAAAAGAGCTTGGAACTTTCCATGCCAAGGATCTTTGGTAAACAGCTTAGCCCCTTTGATTTTTTTTTTTCAGCCTTGAGCCTCCACTTATTAGGGCGTGTCATTCAAATCTGTGGTGTAAGGGTGCGCTGTTTCCAACATTAAATTTTATAAATCTGCTAGCTAGACGAACTTATTTGACATACACTATTTCTACGGCGAATTGACCTTGAGCTTTTTTTTTTGGAACCGAGCTTACACGATCCACTTCCATAGAAAAGCTCATAGCAAAAGAATGAGCTTGAATAGTGTGCGGGGAGTCTAGAATGGTCTAAGCGAGAGTGCGGTCGTGCGAATAAGAGGAGGGAGAAAGCACGTGGAGTTACGTAATACTCCGTACCCCTCATGGACATTACCTACGTCCACGCCTCTTTTACAAGTTCCCATTATAATAAAGGAACATAATAAAATTTATTCGCCACTGCCAGCGCGGTCTTGCCTTCAATAACTGCAAGCGCGTACTCTTAATGTTAGCCATATAAGGCCAAAGAGACCAGTGCCAGACGACGACCCCATCCATGGTTTCAAGTCGAACTTTTCGGACTGCGACCAAATAAGTTTTAATAATAATAAATTAAGATAAGTTTTGGAGAGCTATTTGGCCATAAGTGCTCACACATACAGTTGTGGGGAGCGTAGCCAGCCAGCCTAATTCCTAGGCGAACCCTCGTTGGAGTGGATAATTCACCTTAGGACACGGGATAGCTCCGCCCCACCATCACTGGAGATTTCTAATGGAAGACGTTGTCGCAGACTCAAAACCCAGCCAGGAACCCTAACGTCGCCCCAGCCCGTAGTTGGCCTTCAACCAGCAGTTCTCTTTTGTTATTTAAGTATCGTACAAACATGTGTTAAAATTTATAAGCTTGCAATTTCTAATTAACTTTCTATATAGCAGGTGTTAAAAGTGATTCTTGTTGGTAATGAGAAGCAAGTTATATTTCGGTGCCACCACTCTTGATAATTTTAACAGAATCTAGTGCTCCACCCATCATCAGGCCTGCTGACTGGATTGGACCATGCAACTGTAAGTACGGCATAGCCGCAAAAAAAAATCTTTTGGCAAAATATAACCGCTTGCCGTGACCGCAGAATTAGTTTGTTTTTTTTTGTAATTTTTGAAAGTGAAATAACTGCATAACGTAAAATTTAGATTAAATCCAGTTTAGACTTATAAATCTGCCCACACATTTTTGTACGTTACTCATTACCGAATTAATTAGGATTTAAATATAATTGAAATTTTTGTTAATACTATGAATATAAGTTGGATATGAAATCCGATGTTAACTTCCTATCTTAAAGGCATATGCCATTTTTCCATTAAATTGAATATATGTATGAAATAATGAATTGCTGATTTAGTTTATTTGGGCACCTGACGTAAGAGATTTAACAGCCACAATATGGGTAATATCAAGATTTCTTAGGTTTTACAAGGTTGGGTGGGTAAAGAGAAGGCCATGACATCTAGGTCCTTCAAATAAAATCCGTCACCTCTGCCCAAAGAACTCTATTTAGGTGTAGTCCTTTATTCCTTATCTCTGTCTTCGTTTTATTTATGTAGCGCATGTTTTGGGAGAGCACAAGAACCCCCCCATTTTCCCTGAGCTCAGCCGAGCCACTTGTTAGAAAGACAGAGAGTGCACTCCGACACCCGCGTGTTCGTTACACGGTCTCATGCACTGTCCACTCCTAATGTACAGCAGTTGATATCGTTTAAGAGCCCGGTTGTGAATGCTATTAGTAAGGAATTACCGGTATCACCTGGCAATGATCTCTTCGTTGGCATACCACCAAAGAAACATATATTTGTTTCTAGGCTAGACCCTGTTG
Organism: Drosophila equinoxialis; assembly: GCA_018150345.1. Classification (NCBI taxonomy): domain Eukaryota; kingdom Metazoa; phylum Arthropoda; class Insecta; order Diptera; family Drosophilidae; genus Drosophila; species Drosophila equinoxialis. Next base: position 6,721 of record JAECWI010000347.1, on the reverse strand, counting down.
TCACATCTGATGATGTAATAGCCTATATTCGCAAGAAAGTTAACGTCTCGAATATTGCGGTGGAGAAGTTTAAATTTTCTTATTCTCGGCACATTTCGTCCTTTAAAATTAGTGTTTCTGCCAATATCTTCGACACTATATGTCGAGAAGATTTTTGGCCGAAACATATAATAGTTAAGGAATATACTGCAAAAAAGAAAAATCGGCAAACCGATTCGCTTGCCAACAACAACAACTAATACTATTCCTGCCACATCAGCATCTGCTGGTGTGTCAAAAAACTAGCTCGTCCCTTAACCTGGGTTACCAGAACGTTAGAGGACTGAAATCCAAACTTCCTAATCTCTATGTAGATAGTCTTTCTTTTGAGCATAACATTCTAGCTTTTACAGAGACGTGGCTAAAACCTGACATTGCTGATGCATCGGTGTTTTCCACAAACTTTTCTATATTCAGACGTGACCGGATTTCTCGCGTAGGCGGTGGCGTTCTAATAGCTGTTGATGCTGCTTTATCATCTGAAATGATTCAATTTTCTAGTACCCAGGAGATTGAGTTTTAGCGAACTTAAATTAGTTAAACCTGTTTAACTTAAAGTCCGAAGCCTCTAACTATAGAGGTATCTCAAAATTGTCCGCTATTCCGAAAGCTTTTGAGAAAATTATAACTTCTTAATTGCAACATTTTTGCAGTTCTATTATTTCGCCATCCCAACATGGGTTTGTGAAACGTAGATCTACAACCACTAACCTTTTAGAATTTACATCAATAATTATTAAGGGGTTCAAAAATAGTAAACAAACTGATGTTATATACACTGACTTCAGCAAAGCCTTTGATTCCGTTAATCATACCCTATTACTTTCTAAGCTAAGCGACATTGGGTTTCCACACCTTTTCCTCTCTTGGGTGCGAGAATATTAACAATACAGAAGGTACTCTTTAAGTCTTCTTTTCCGATTCCATTCCTATGACTTCTGGTGTACCTTAAGGTAGTCATCTTGGCCCTCTGCTTTTTACACTATTCATTAACGATCTTCCATCAGTCATTGTTCATTCGCATGTGCTTATGTATGCTGACGATGTCAAGCTCTGTCTTACTTATAAAGATACAGATTCATTTAGTCGGCTACAAGCTGATCTTAAAAACTTTCAATCCTGGTGCCAGTTTAATCTACTAAATCTTAACACTGCCAAATGTAAGGTAATGACTTTTTTTCGTAACTCTCCTCAACTGGTCACTTATTTTCTAAACAATAGTCCTTTAGAACGTCTAAATAATATGAATGATTTGGGCGTACTTATGGACCATAAGTTAAATTTTAACACCCATATTTCCACCAGGGTCGCAAAGGCCATGAGTGTCCTGGGTTTCATTAAAAGATGGTAAAAGAATTTGATGACCCCTATACAACTAAAGTTCTTTTTACTTCGCTTGTCCGTCCTATTTTAGAGTATGGATCTTGCATTTGGTCACCTCAATATGAGTCGCACCAGATTAGACTTGAATCCGTTAAAAAGCAGTTCTGGCTATTTGCTCTTCGTGGCTTAAGCTGGGATCGCAATGTCAATTTGCCTTCGTTTTCTAGTAGACTTCTCTTGATTAACCTTCCTTCCCTAACTAACCGTAGAATTATGCTTGGTGTTATTTTTATGCACAAGCTCCTAATTGGTGATATCGACTCGCCTGAGTTATTAGCTCAGGTAAATCTGTTGGTACCATGTAGACGGAGTAGACATCCTTTGATACCTTTATCCCTTAGTCGTTGTTCTTCTAACTATGCCCTGCATGAACCTTTTAGGGTCCTCTGCTCTGATTACAACCTTCTATTCCCTGTAATTGGCTCAGAGCTTTCTATTAATATGATTAAAACTTCTATCCTATCCCATTTAGTTAATAGATAGCTATAGTATTTTTTAGTTATTTGTTTGTCTGTTTTTTCTATTGTGTATTTGTCCACGCGATTCGTCCCGTGCGTTATACGGCTGCACCCCTCTGTCGGTCGGGTGGGCAGTTATCTGCTTGGGCTCGCGCGTAAAGAAAAAAAAAAATGCATCTGAGGTCAGATCTCCAACTGGTTCCAAATGAATGGCCTTCGTCACTAGCCATACGAACACTGTAATATATCCCTTCTGGGATATACGTCCTCTTCCTTTGCAGGGCGAAATATTTACTGGTCCAGCGTAATCCACTCCAACGGATGAGAATGCCCTAGAAGGACGTACCCGTACTGCTGGTAACATTCCCATTTTCTGACCTGCAAATTGAGGCTTCATCTTAAAACATGTGATACATTTATGAAGTTAAAACCGAACTGCATTGCGTCCATTAATAATCCAGAGTTTCTTTCTTATGAAATTCAGCGTTAGTGAGGTTCCACCATGCAAGGTCCAAATCTGACTGTAAAACCTTGCAGGAAAAGAGCTTTGAACTTTCCATGCCAAGGATCTTTGGTAAACAGCTTAGCCCCTTTGATTTTTTTTCAGCCTTGAGCCTCCACTTATTAGGGCGTGTCATTCAAATCTGTGGTGTAAGGGTGCGCTGTTTCCAACATTAAATTTTATAAATCTGCTAGCTAGACGACCTTATTTGACATACACTATTTCTACGGCGAATTGACCTTGAGCTTTTTTTGGAACCGAGCTTACACGATCCACTTCCATAGAAAAGCTCATAGCAAAAGAATGAGCTTGAATAGTGTGCGGGGAGTCTAGAATGGTCTAAGCGAGAGTGCGGTCGTGCGAATAAGAGGAGGGAGAAAGCGAAAAGAAAATCGCAAGTGCAAGAAATGCACGTGGAGTTACGTAATACTCCGTACCCCTCATGGACATTACCTACGTCCACGCCTCTTTTACAAATTCCCATTATAATAAAGGAACATAATAAAATTTATTCGCCACTGCCAGCGCGGTCTTGCCTTCAATAACTGCAAGCGCGTACTCTTAATGTTAGCCATATAAGGCCAAAGAGACCAGTGCCAGACGACGACCCCATCCATGGTTTCAAGTCGAACTTTTGGGACTGCGACCAAATAAATGTCGACCCGGTTCTTGACTTGACCAGCGGATAAGTTTTGGAGAGCTATTTGGCCATAAGTGCTCACACATACAGTTGTGGGGAGCGTAGCCAGCCAGCCTAATTCCTAGGCGAACCCTCGTTGGAGTGGATAATTCACCTTAGGACACGGGATAGCTCCGCCCCACCATCACTGGAGATTTCTAATGGAAGACGTTGTCGCAGACTCAAAACCCAGCCAGGAACCCTAACCTGGCCCCAGCCCGTAGTTGGCCTTCAACCAGCAGTTCTCTTTTGTTATTTAAGTATCGTACAAACATGTGTTAAAAATTTATAAGCTTGCAATTTCTAATTAACTTTCTATATAGCAGGTGTTAAAAGTGATTCTTGTTGGTAATGAGAAGCAAGTTATATTTCGGTGCCACCACTCTTGATAATTTTAACAGAATCTAGTGCTCCACCCATCATCAGGCCTGCTGACTGGATTGGACCATGCAACTGTAAGTACGGCATAGCCGCAAAAAAAATCTTTTGGCAAAATATAACCGCTTGCCGTGACCGCAGAATTAGTTTGTTTTTTTTTGTAATTTTTGAAAGTGGAATAACTGCATAACGTAAAATTTAGATTAAATCCAGTTTAGACTTATAAATCTGCCCACACATTTTTGTACGTTACTCATTACCGAATTAATTAGGATTTAAATATAATTGAAATTTTTGTTAATACTATGAATATAAGTTGGATATGAAATCCGATGTTAACTTCCTATCTTAAAGGCATATGCCATTTTTCCATTAAATTGAATATATGTATGAAATAATGAATTGCTGATTTAGTTTATTTGGGCACCTGACGTAAGAGATTTAACAGCCACAATATGGGTAATATCAAGATTTCTTAGGTTTTACAAGGTTGGGTGGGTAAAGAGAAGGCCATGACATCTAGGTCCTTCAAATAAAATCCGTCACCTCTGCCCAAAGAACTCTATTTAGGTGTAGTCCTTTATTCCTTATCTCTGTCTTCGTTTTATTTATGTAGCGCATGTTTTGGGAGAGCACAAGAACCCCCCATTTTCCCTGAGCTCAGCCGAGCCACTTGTTAGAAAGACAGAGAGTGCACTCCGACACCCGCGTGTTCGTTACACGGTCTCATGCACTGTCCACTCCTAATGTACAGCAGTTGATATCGTTTAAGAGCCCGGTTGTGAATGCTATTAGTAAGGAATTACCGGTATCACCTGGCAATGATCTCTTCGTTGGCATACCACCAAAGAAACATATATTTGTTTCTAGGCTAGACCCTGTTGTCACATCTGATGATGTAATAGCCTATATTCGCAAGAAAGTTAACGTCTCGAATATTGCGGTGGAGAAGTTTAAATTTTCTTATTCTCGGCACATTTCGTCCTTTAAAATTAGTGTTTCTGCCAATATCTTCGACACTATATGTCGAGAAGATTTTTGGCCGAAACATATAATAGTTAAGGAATATACTGCAAAAAGAAAAATCGGCAACCGATTCGCTTGCCAACAACAACAACTAATACTATTCCTGCCACATCAGCATCTGCTGGTGTGTCAAAAAACTAGCTTCGTCCCTTAACCTGGGTTACCAGAACGTTAGAGGACTGAAATCCAAACTTCCTAATCTCTATGTAGATAGTCTTTCTTTTGAGCATAACATTCTAGCTTTTACAGAGACGTGGCTAAAACCTGACATTGCTGATGCATCGGTGTTTTCCACAAACTTTTCTATATTCAGACGTGACCGGATTTCTCGCGTAGGCGGTGGCGTTCTAATAGCTGTTGATGCTGCTTTATCATCTGAAATGATTCAATTTTCTAGTACCCAGGAGATTGAGTTTTAGCGAACTTAAATTAGTTAAACCTGTTTAACTTAAAGTCCGAAGCCTCTAACTATAGAGGTATCTCAAAATTGTCCGCTATTCCGAAAGCTTTTGAGAAAATTATAACTTCTTAATTGCAACATTTTTTGCAGTTCTATTATTTCGCCATCCCAACATGGGTTTGTGAAACGTAGATCTACAACCACTAACCTTTTAGAATTTACATCAATAATTATTAAGGGGTTCAAAAATAGTAAACAAACTGATGTTATATACACTGACTTCAGCAAAGCCTTTGATTCCGTTAATCATACCCTATTACTTTCTAAGCTAAGCGACATTGGGTTTCCACACCTTTTCCTCTCTTGGGTGCGAGAATATTAACAATACAGAAGGTACTCTTTAAGTCTTCTTTTTTCCGATTCCATTCCTATGACTTCTGGTGTACCTTAAGGTAGTCATCTTGGCCCTCTGCTTTTTACACTATTCATTAACGATCTTCCATCAGTCATTGTTCATTCGCATGTGCTTATGTATGCTGACGATGTCAAGCTCTGTCTTACTTATAAAGATACAGATTCATTTAGTCGGCTACAAGCTGATCTTAAAAACTTTTAATCCTGGTGCCAGTTTAATCTACTAAATCTTAACACTGCCAAATGTAAGGTAATGACTTTTTTTCGTAACTCTCCTCAACTGGTCACTTATTTTCTAAACAATAGTCCTTTAGAACGTCTAAATAATATGAATGATTTGGGCGTACTTATGGACCATAAGTTAAATTTTAACACCCATATTTCCACCAGGGTCGCAAAGGCCATGAGTGTCCTGGGTTTCATTAAAAGATGGTAAAAGAATTTGATGACCCCTATACAACTAAAGTTCTTTTTACTTCGCTTGTCCGTCCTATTTTAGAGTATGGATCTTGCATTTGGTCACCTCAATATGAGTCGCACCAGATTAGACTTGAATCCGTTAAAAAAGCAGTTCTGGCTATTTGCTCTTCGTGGCTTAAGCTGGGATCGCAATGTCAATTTGCCTTCGTTTTCTAGTAGACTTCTCTTGATTAACCTTCCTTCCCTAACTAACCGTAGAATTATGCTTGGTGTTATTTTTATGCACAAGCTCCTAATTGGTGATATCGACTCGCCTGAGTTATTAGCTCAGGTAAATCTGTTGGTACCATGTAGACGGAGTAGACATCCTTTGATACCTTTATCCCTTAGTCGTTGTTCTTCTAACTATGCCCTGCATGAACCTTTTAGGGTCCTCTGCTCTGATTACAACCTTCTATTCCCTGTAATTGGCTCAGAGCTTTCTATTAATATGATTAAAACTTCTATCCTATCCCATTTAGTTAATAGATAGCTATAGTATTTTTTAGTTATTTGTTTGTCTGTTTTTTTCTATTGTGTATTTGTCCACGCGATTCGTCCGTGCGTTATACGGCTGCACCCCTCTGTCGGTCGGGTGGGCAGTTATCTGCTTGGGCTCGCGCGTAAAGAAAAAAAAAAATGCATCTGAGGTCAGATCTCCAACTGGTTCCAAATGAATGGCCTTCGTCACTAGCCATACGAACACTGTAATATATCCCTTCTGGGATATACGTCCTCTTCCTTTGCAGGGCGAAATATTTACTGGTCCAGCGTAATCCACTCCAACGGATGAGAATGCCCTAGAAGGACGTACCCGTACTGCTGGTAACATTCCCATTTCCTGACCTGCAAATTGAGGCTTCATCTTAAAACATGTGATACATTTATGAAGTTAAAACCGAACTGCATTGCGTCCATTAATAATCCAGAGTTTCTTTCTTATGAAATTCAGCGTTAGTGAGGTTCCACCATGCAAGGTCCAA
>JAECWI010000342.1:0-22471 GCA_018150345.1 Drosophila equinoxialis | reverse complement strand
TACTAGCTGCTGGAACCATTCTACAGCCGCCATTTTGAGTTTTACAGCCGCCATCTCTTATATAACAGCTATACTAGCTGCTGGAACCATTCTACAGCCGCCATTTTGAGTTTTACAGCCGCCATCTCTTATATAACAGCTATACTAGCTGCTGGAACCATTCTACAGCCGCCATTTTGAGTTTTATAGCCGCCATCTCTTATATAACAGCTATACTAGCTGCTGGAACCATTCTACAGCCGCCATTTTGAGTTTTATAGCCGCCATCTCTTATATAACAGCTATACTAGCTGCTGGAACCATTCTACAGCCGCCATTTTGAGTTTTATAGCCGCCATCTCTTATATAACAGCTATACTAGCTGCTGGAACCATTCTACAGCCGCCATTTTGAGTTTTATAGCCGCCATCTCTTATATAACAGCTATACTAGCTGCTGGAACCATTCTACAGCCGCCATTTTGAGTTTTACAGCCGCCATCTCTTATATAACAGCTATACTAGCTGCTGGAACCATTCTACAGCCGCCATTTTGAGTTTTATAGCCGCCATCTCTTATATAACAGCTATACTAGCTGCTGGAACCATTCTACAGCCGCCATTTTGAGTTTTATAGCCGCCATCTCTTATATAACAGCTATACTAGCTGCTGGAACCATTCTACAGCCGCCATTTTGAGTTTTATAGCCGCCATCTCTTATATAACAGCTATACTAGCTGCTGGAACCATTCTACAGCCGCCATTTTGAGTTTTATAGCCGCCATCTCTTATATAACAGCTATACTAGCTGCTGGAACCATTCTACAGCCGCCATTTTGAGTTTTATAGCCGCCATCTCTTATATAACAGCTATACTAGCTGCTGGAACCATTCTACAGCCGCCATTTTGAGTTTTATAGCCGCCATCTCTTATATAACAGCTATACTAGCTGCTGGAACCATTCTACAGCCGCCATTTTGAGTTTTATAGCCGCCATCTCTTATATAACAGCTATACTAGCTGCTGGAACCATTCTACAGCCGCCATTTTGAGTTTTATAGCCGCCATCTCTTATATAACAGCTATACTAGCTGCTGGAACCATTCTACAGCCGCCATTTTGAGTTTTATAGCCGCCATCTCTTATATAACAGCTATACTAGCTGCTGGAACCATTCTACAGCCGCCATTTTGAGTTTTATAGCCGCCATCTCTTATATAACAGCTATACTAGCTGCTGGAACCATTCTACAGCCGCCATTTTGAGTTTTATAGCCGCCATCTCTTATATAACAGCTATACTAGCTGCTGGAACCATTCTACAGCCGCCATTTTGAGTTTTATAGCCGCCATCTCTTATATAACAGCTATACTAGCTGCTGGAACCATTCTACAGCCGCCATTTTGAGTTTTATAGCCGCCATCTCTTATATAACAGCTATACTAGCTGCTGGAACCATTCTACAGCCGCCATTTTGAGTTTTATAGCCGCCATCTCTTATATAACAGCTATACTAGCTGCTGGAACCATTCTACAGCCGCCATTTTGAGTTTTATAGCCGCCATCTCTTATATAACAGCTATACTAGCTGCTGGAACCATTCTACAGCCGCCATTTTGAGTTTTATAGCCGCCATCTCTTATATAACAGCTATACTAGCAGCTGGAACCATTCTACAGCCGCCATTTTGAGTTTTATAGCCGCCATCTCTTATATAACAGCTATACTAGCTGCTGGAACCATTCTACAGCCGCCATTTTGAGTTTTATAGCCGCCATCTCTTATATAACAGCTATACTAGCTGCTGGAACCATTCTACAGCCGCCATTTTGAGTTTTATAGCCGCCATCTCTTATATAACAGCTATACTAGCTGCTGGAACCATTCTACAGCCGCCATTTTGAGTTTTATAGCCGCCATCTCTTATATAACAGCTATACTAGCTGCTGGAACCATTCTACAGCCGCCATTTTGAGTTTTATAGCCGCCATCTCTTATATAACAGCTATACTAGCTGCTGGAACCATTCTACAGCCGCCATTTTGAGTTTTATAGCCGCCATCTCTTATATAACAGCTATACTAGCTGCTGGAACCATTCTACAGCCGCCATTTTGAGTTTTATAGCCGCCATCTCTTATATAACAGCTATACTAGCTGCTGGAACCATTCTACAGCCGCCATTTTGAGTTTTATAGCCGCCATCTCTTATATAACAGCTATACTAGCTGCTGGAACCATTCTACAGCCGCCATTTTGAGTTTTATAGCCGCCATCTCTTATATAACAGCTATACTAGCTGCTGGAACCATTCTACAGCCGCCATTTTGAGTTTTATAGCCGCCATCTCTTATATAACAGCTATACTAGCTGCTGGAACCATTCTACAGCCGCCATTTTGAGTTTTATAGCCGCCATCTCTTATATAACAGCTATACTAGCTGCTGGAACCATTCTACAGCCGCCATTTTGAGTTTTATAGCCGCCATCTCTTATATAACAGCTATACTAGCTGCTGGAACCATTCTACAGCCGCCATTTTGAGTTTTATAGCCGCCATCTCTTATATAACAGCTATACTAGCTGCTGGAACCATTCTACAGCCGCCATTTTGAGTTTTATAGCCGCCATCTCTTATATAACAGCTATACTAGCTGCTGGAACCATTCTACAGCCGCCATTTTGAGTTTTATAGCCGCCATCTCTTATATAACAGCTATACTAGCTGCTGGAACCATTCTACAGCCGCCATTTTGAGTTTTATAGCCGCCATCTCTTATATAACAGCTATACTAGCTGCTGGAACCATTCTACAGCCGCCATTTTGAGTTTTATAGCCGCCATCTCTTATATAACAGCTATTACTAGCTGCTGGAACCATTCTACAGCCGCCATTTTGAGTTTTATAGCCGCCATCTCTTATATAACAGCTATACTAGCTGCTGGAACCATTCTACAGCCGCCATTTTGAGTTTTATAGCCGCCATCTCTTATATAACAGCTATACTAGCTGCTGGAACCATTCTACAGCCGCCATTTTGAGTTTTATAGCCGCCATCTCTTATATAACAGCTATACTAGCTGCTGGAACCATTCTACAGCCGCCATTTTGAGTTTTATAGCCGCCATCTCTTATATAACAGCTATACTAGCTGCTGGAACCATTCTACAGCCGCCATTTTGAGTTTTATAGCCGCCATCTCTTATATAACAGCTATACTAGCTGCTGGAACCATTCTACAGCCGCCATTTTGAGTTTTATAGCCGCCATCTCTTATATAACAGCTATACTAGCTGCTGGAACCATTCTACAGCCGCCATTTTGAGTTTTATAGCCGCCATCTCTTATATAACAGCTATACTAGCTGCTGGAACCATTCTACAGCCGCCATTTTGAGTTTTATAGCCGCCATCTCTTATATAACAGCTATACTAGCTGCTGGAACCATTCTACAGCCGCCATTTTGAGTTTTATAGCCGCCATCTCTTATATAACAGCTATACTAGCTGCTGGAACCATTCTACAGCCGCCATTTTGAGTTTTATAGCCGCCATCTCTTATATAACAGCTATACTAGCTGCTGGAACCATTCTACAGCCGCCATTTTGAGTTTTATAGCCGCCATCTCTTATATAACAGCTATACTAGCTGCTGGAACCATTCTACAGCCGCCATTTTGAGTTTTATAGCCGCCATCTCTTATATAACAGCTATACTAGCTGCTGGAACCATTCTACAGCCGCCATTTTGAGTTTTATAGCCGCCATCTCTTATATAACAGCTATACTAGCTGCTGGAACCATTCTACAGCCGCCATTTTGAGTTTTATAGCCGCCATCTCTTATATAACAGCTATACTAGCTGCTGGAACCATTCTACAGCCGCCATTTTGAGTTTTATAGCCGCCATCTCTTATATAACAGCTATACTAGCTGCTGGAACCATTCTACAGCCGCCATTTTGAGTTTTATAGCCGCCATCTCTTATATAACAGCTATACTAGCTGCTGGAACCATTCTACAGCCGCCATTTTGAGTTTTATAGCCGCCATCTCTTATATAACAGCTATACTAGCTGCTGGAACCATTCTACAGCCGCCATTTTGAGTTTTATAGCCGCCATCTCTTATATAACAGCTATACTAGCTGCTGGAACCATTCTACAGCCGCCATTTTGAGTTTTATAGCCGCCATCTCTTATATAACAGCTATACTAGCTGCTGGAACCATTCTACAGCCGCCATTTTGAGTTTTATAGCCGCCATCTCTTATATAACAGCTATACTAGCTGCTGGAACCATTCTACAGCCGCCATTTTGAGTTTTATAGCCGCCATCTCTTATATAACAGCTATACTAGCTGCTGGAACCATTCTACAGCCGCCATTTTGAGTTTTATAGCCGCCATCTCTTATATAACAGCTATACTAGCTGCTGGAACCATTCTACAGCCGCCATTTTGAGTTTTATAGCCGCCATCTCTTATATAACAGCTATACTAGCTGCTGGAACCATTCTACAGCCGCCATTTTGAGTTTTATAGCCGCCATCTCTTATATAACAGCTATACTAGCTGCTGGAACCATTCTACAGCCGCCATTTTGAGTTTTATAGCCGCCATCTCTTATATAACAGCTATACTAGCTGCTGGAACCATTCTACAGCCGCCATTTTGAGTTTTATAGCCGCCATCTCTTATATAACAGCTATACTAGCTGCTGGAACCATTCTACAGCCGCCATTTTGAGTTTTATAGCCGCCATCTCTTATATAACAGCTATACTAGCTGCTGGAACCATTCTACAGCCGCCATTTTGAGTTTTATAGCCGCCATCTCTTATATAACAGCTATACTAGCTGCTGGAACCATTCTACAGCCGCCATTTTGAGTTTTATAGCCGCCATCTCTTATATAACAGCTATACTAGCTGCTGGAACCATTCTACAGCCGCCATTTTGAGTTTTATACAAGCCGCCATCTCTTATATAACAGCTATACTAGCTGCTGGAACCATTCTACAGCCGCCATTTTGAGTTTTACAGGCGCCATCTCTTATATAACAGCTATACTAGCTGCTGGAACCATTCTACAGCCGCCATTTTGAGTTTTATAGCCGCCATCTCTTATATAACAGTCATACTAGCTGCTGGAACCATTCTACAGCCGCCATTTTGAGTTTTATAGCCGCCATCTCTTATATAACAGCTATACTAGCTGCTGGAACCATTCTACAGCCGCCATTTTGGAGTTTTATAGCCGCCATCTCTTATATAACAGCTATACTAGCTGCTGGAACCATTCTACAGCCGCCATTTTGAGTTTTACAGCCGCCATCTCTTATATAACAGTCATACAAGCAGCTGGAACCATTCTACAGCCGCCATTTTGAGTTTTATAGCCGCCATCTCTTATATAACAGCTATACTAGCTGCTGGAACCATTCTACAGCCGCCATTTTGAGTTTTATAGCCGCCATCTCTTATATAACAGCTATACTAGCTGCTGGAACCATTCTACAGCCGCCATTTTGAGTTTTATAGCCGCCATCTCTTATATAACAGCCATACTAGCAGCTGGAACCATTCTACAGCCGCCATTTTGAGTTTTATAGCCGCCATCTCTTATATAACAGTCATACAAGCAGCTGGAACCATTCTACAGCCGCCATTTTGAGTTTTATAGCCGCCATCTCTTATATAACAGCTATACTAGCTGCTGGAACCATTCTACAGCCGCCATTTTGAGTTTTATAGCCGCCATCTCTTATATAACAGCTATACTAGCTGCTGGAACCATTCTACAGCCGCCATTTTGAGTTTTATAGGCGCCATCTCCTATATAACAGCTATACTAGCTGCTGGAACCATTCTACAGCCGCCATTTTGAGTTTTATAGCCGCCATCTCTTATATAACAGTCATACTGAAAGCTGCTGGAACCATTCTACAGCCGCCATTTTGAGTTTTATAGCCGCCATCTCTTATATAACAGCTATACTAGCTGCTGGAACCATTCTACAGCCGCCATTTTGAGTTTTATAGCCGCCATCTCTTATATAACAGCTATACTAGCTGCTGGAACCATTCTACAGCCGCCATTTTGAGTTTTATAGCCGCCATCTCTTATATAACAGCTCATACAAGCTGCTGGAACCATTCTACAGCCGCCATTTTGAGTTTTATAGCCGCCATCTCTTATATAACAGCTATACTAGCTGCTGGAACCATTCTACAGCCGCCATTTTGAGTTTTATAGCCGCCATCCCTTATATAACAGTCATACAAGCAGCTGGAACCATTCTACAGCCGCCATTTTGAGTTTTATAGCCGCCATCCCTTATATAACAGCATACAATAGCAGCTGGAACCATTCTACAGCTGCCATTTTGAGTTTTATAGCCGCCATCTCGTATATAACAGCTATACTAGCTGCTGGAACCATTCTACAGCCGCCATTTTGAGTTTTATAGCCGCCATCTCTTATATAACAGCTATACTAGCTGCTGGAACCATTCTACAGCCGCCATTTTGAGTTTTATAGCCGCCATCTCTTATATAACAGCTATACTAGCTGCTGGAACCATTCTACAGCCGCCATTTTGAGTTTTACAGCCGCCATCTCTTATATAACAGCTATACTAGCTGCTGGAACCATTCTACAGCCGCCATTTTGAGTTTTATAGCCGCCATCTCTTATACATATAACAGCTATACTAGCTGCTGGAACCATTCTACAGCCGCCATTTTGAGTTTTATAGCCGCCATCTCTTATATAACAGCTATACTAGCTGCTGGAACCATTCTACAGCCGCCATTTAGAGTTTTATAGCCGCCATCTCTTATATAACAGCTATACTAGCTGCTGGAACCATTCTACAGCCGCCATTTTGAGTTTTATAGCCGCCATCTCTTATATAACAGCTATACTAGCTGCTGGAACCATTCTACAGCCGCCATTTTGAGTTTTACAGCCGCCATCTCTTATATAACAGCTATACTAGCTGCTGGAACCATTCTACAGCCGCCATTTTGAGTTTTATAGCCGCCATCTCTTATATAACAGCTATACTAGCTGCTGGAACCATTCTACAGCCGCCATTTTGAGTTTTATAGCCGCCATCTCTTATATAACAGCTATACTAGCTGCTGGAACCATTCTACAGCCGCCATTTTGAGTTTTATAGCCGCCATCTCTTATATAACAGCTATACTAGCTGCTGGAACCATTCTACAGCCGCCATTTTGAGTTTTATAGCCGCCATCTCTTATATAACAGCTATACTAGCTGCTGGAACCATTCTACAGCCGCCATTTTGAGTTTTATAGCCGCCATCTCTTATATAACAGCTCATACTAGCTGCTGGAACCATTCTACAGCCGCCATTTTGAGTTTTATAGCCGCCATCTCTTATATAACAGCTATACTAGCTGCTGGAACCATTCTACAGCCGCCATTTTGAGTTTTATAGCCGCCATCTCTTATATAACAGCTATACTAGCTGCTGGAACCATTCTACAGCCGCCATTTTGAGTTTTATAGCCGCCATCTCTTATATAACAGTCATACTAGCTGCTGGAACCATTCTACAGCCGCCATTTTGAGTTTTATAGCCGCCATCTCTTATATAACAGCTATACTAGCTGCTGGAACCATTCTACAGCCGCCATTTTGAGTTTTATAGGCGCCATCTCTTATATAACAGCTATACTAGCTGCTGGAACCATTCTACAGCCGCCATTTTGAGTTTTATAGCCGCCATCTCTTATATAACAGCTATACTAGCTGCTGGAACCATTCTACAGCCGCCATTTTGAGTTTTACAGCCGCCATCTCTTATATAACAGCTAAATTACAGCCGCCATGAGAACCATTCTACAGCCGCCATTCTAAGTTTAAGAGCATTTAAGCGCCATTTTATAGCCGCCATCTCTTATATAACAGCTATACTAGCTGCTGGAACCATTCTACAGCCGCCATTTTGAGTTTTATAGCCGCCATCTCTTATATAACAGCTATACTAGCTGCTGGAACCATTCTACAGCCGCCATTTTGAGTTTTATAGCCGCCATCTCTTATATAACAGCTATACTAGCTGCTGGAACCATTCTACAGCCGCCATTTTGAGTTTTATAGCCGCCATCTCTTATATAACAGCTATACTAGCTGCTGGAACCATTCTACAGCCGCCATTTTGAGTTTTATAGCCGCCATCTCTTATATAACAGCATATACTAGCTGCTGGAACCATTCTACAGCCGCCATTTTGAGTTTTATAGCCGCCATCTCTTATATAACAGCTATACTAGCTGCTGGAACCATTCTACAGCCGCCATTTTGAGTTTTATAGCCGCCATCTCTTATATAACAGCTATACTAGCTGCTGGAACCATTCTACAGCCGCCATTTTGAGTTTTATAGCCGCCATCTCTTATATAACAGCTATACTAGCTGCTGGAACCATTCTACAGCCGCCATTTTGAGTTTTATAGCCGCCATCTCTTATATAACAGCTATACTAGCTGCTGGAACCATTCTACAGCCGCCATTTTGAGTTTTATAGCCGCCATCTCTTATATAACAGCTATACTAGCTGCTGGAACCATTCTACAGCCGCCATTTTGAGTTTTATAGCCGCCATCTCTTATATAACAGCTATACTAGCTGCTGGAACCATTCTACAGCCGCCATTTTGAGTTTTATAGCCGCCATCTCTTATATAACAGCTATACTAGCTGCTGGAACCATTCTACAGCCGCCATTTTGAGTTTTATAGCCGCCATCTCTTATATAACAGCTATACTAGCTGCTGGAACCATTCTACAGCCGCCATTTTGAGTTTTATAGCCGCCATCTCTTATATAACAGCTATACTAGCTGCTGGAACCATTCTACAGCCGCCATTTTGAGTTTTATAGCCGCCATCTCTTATATAACAGCTATACTAGCTGCTGGAACCATTCTACAGCCGCCATTTTGAGTTTTATAGCCGCCATCTCTTATATAACAGCTATACTAGCTGCTGGAACCATTCTACAGCCGCCATTTTGAGTTTTATAGCCGCCATCTCTTATATAACAGCTATACTAGCTGCTGGAACCATTCTACAGCCGCCATTTTGAGTTTTATAGCCGCCATCTCTTATATAACAGCTATACTAGCTGCTGGAACCATTCTACAGCCGCCATTTTGAGTTTTATAGCCGCCATCTCTTATATAACAGCTATACTAGCTGCTGGAACCATTCTACAGCCGCCATTTTGAGTTTTATAGCCGCCATCTCTTATATAACAGCTATACTAGCTGCTGGAACCATTCTACAGCCGCCATTTTGAGTTTTATAGCCGCCATCTCTTATATAACAGCTATACTAGCTGCTGGAACCATTCTACAGCCGCCATTTTGAGTTTTATAGCCGCCATCTCTTATATAACAGCTATACTAGCTGCTGGAACCATTCTACAGCCGCCATTTTGAGTTTTATAGCCGCCATCTCTTATATAACAGCTATACTAGCTGCTGGAACCATTCTACAGCCGCCATTTTGAGTTTTATAGCCGCCATCTCTTATATAACAGCTATACTAGCTGCTGGAACCATTCTACAGCCGCCATTTTGAGTTTTATAGCCGCCATCTCTTATATAACAGCTATACTAGCTGCTGGAACCATTCTACAGCCGCCATTTTGAGTTTTATAGCCGCCATCTCTTATATAACAGCTATACTAGCTGCTGGAACCATTCTACAGCCGCCATTTTGAGTTTTATAGCCGCCATCTCTTATATAACAGCTATACTAGCTGCTGGAACCATTCTACAGCCGCCATTTTGAGTTTTATAGCCGCCATCTCTTATATAACAGCTATACTAGCTGCTGGAACCATTCTACAGCCGCCATTTTGAGTTTTATAGCCGCCATCTCTTATATAACAGCTATACTAGCTGCTGGAACCATTCTACAGCCGCCATTTTGAGTTTTATAGCCGCCATCTCTTATATAACAGCTATACTAGCTGCTGGAACCATTCTACAGCCGCCATTTTGAGTTTTATAGCCGCCATCTCTTATATAACAGCTATACTAGCTGCTGGAACCATTCTACAGCCGCCATTTTGAGTTTTATAGCCGCCATCTCTTATATAACAGCTATACTAGCTGCTGGAACCATTCTACAGCCGCCATTTTGAGTTTTATAGCCGCCATCTCTTATATAACAGCTATACTAGCTGCTGGAACCATTCTACAGCCGCCATTTTGAGTTTTATAGCCGCCATCTCTTATATAACAGCTATACTAGCTGCTGGAACCATTCTACAGCCGCCATTTTGAGTTTTATAGCCGCCATCTCTTATATAACAGCTATACTAAGCTGCTGGAACCATTCTACAGCCGCCATTTTGAGTTTTATAGCCGCCATCTCTTATATAACAGCTATACTAGCTGCTGGAACCATTCTACAGCCGCCATTTTGAGTTTTATAGCCGCCATCTCTTATATAACAGCTATACTAGCTGCTGGAACCATTCTACAGCCGCCATTTTGAGTTTTATAGCCGCCATCTCTTATATAACAGCTATACTAGCTGCTGGAACCATTCTACAGCCGCCATTTTGAGTTTTATAGCCGCCATCTCTTATATAACAGCTATACTAGCTGCTGGAACCATTCTACAGCCGCCATTTTGAGTTTTATAGCCGCCATCTCTTATATAACAGCTATACTAGCTGCTGGAACCATTCTACAGCCGCCATTTTGAGTTTTATAGCCGCCATCTCTTATATAACAGCTATACTAGCTGCTGGAACCATTCTACAGCCGCCATTTTGAGTTTTATAGCCGCCATCTCTTATATAACAGCTATACTAGCTGCTGGAACCATTCTACAGCCGCCATTTTGAGTTTTATAGCCGCCATCTCTTATATAACAGCTATACTAGCTGCTGGAACCATTCTACAGCCGCCATTTTGAGTTTTATAGCCGCCATCTCTTATATAACAGCTATACTAGCTGCTGGAACCATTCTACAGCCGCCATTTTGAGTTTTATAGCCGCCATCTCTTATATAACAGCTATACTAGCTGCTGGAACCATTCTACAGCCGCCATTTTGAGTTTTATAGCCGCCATCTCTTATATAACAGCTATACTAGCTGCTGGAACCATTCTACAGCCGCCATTTTGAGTTTTATAGCCGCCATCTCTTATATAACAGCTATACTAGCTGCTGGAACCATTCTACAGCCGCCATTTTGAGTTTTATAGCCGCCATCTCTTATATAACAGCTATACTAGCTGCTGGAACCATTCTACAGCCGCCATTTTGAGTTTTATAGCCGCCATCTCTTATATAACAGCTATACTAGCTGCTGGAACCATTCTACAGCCGCCATTTTGAGTTTTATAGCCGCCATCTCTTATATAACAGCTATACTAGCTGCTGGAACCATTCTACAGAAAAAAAAATAAGCCGCCATTTTGAGTTTTATAGCCGCCATCTCTTATATAACAGCTATACTAGCTGCTGGAACCATTCTACAGCCGCCATTTTGAGTTTTATAGCCGCCATCTCTTATATAACAGCTATACTAGCTGCTGGAACCATTCTACAGCCGCCATTTTGAGTTTTATAGCCGCCATCTCTTATATAACAGCTATACTAGCTGCTGGAACCATTCTACAGCCGCCATTTTGAGTTTTATAGCCGCCATCTCTTATATAACAGCTATACTAGCTGCTGGAACCATTCTACAGCCGCCATTTTGAGTTTTATAGCCGCCATCTCTTATATAACAGCTATACTAGCTGCTGGAACCATTCTACAGCCGCCATTTTGAGTTTTATAGCCGCCATCTCTTATATAACAGCTATACTAGCTGCTGGAACCATTCTACAGCCGCCATTTTGAGTTTTATAGCCGCCATCTCTTATATAACAGCTATACTAGCTGCTGGAACCATTCTACAGCCGCCATTTTGAGTTTTATAGCCGCCATCTCTTATATAACAGCTATACTAGCTGCTGGAACCATTCTACAGCCGCCATTTTGAGTTTTATAGCCGCCATCTCTTATATAACAGCTATACTAGCTGCTGGAACCATTCTAAGCCGCCATTTTGAGTTTTATAGCCGCCATCTCTTATATAACAGCTATACTAGCTGCTGGAACCATTCTACAGCCGCCATTTTGAGTTTTATAGCCGCCATCTCTTATATAACAGCTATACTAGCTGCTGGAACCATTCTACAGCCGCCATTTTGAGTTTTATAGCCGCCATCTCTTATATAACAGCTATACTAGCTGCTGGAACCATTCTACAGCCGCCATTTTGAGTTTTATAGCCGCCATCTCTTATATAACAGCTATACTAGCTGCTGGAACCATTCTACAGCCGCCATTTTGAGTTTTATAGCCGCCATCTCTTATATAACAGCTATACTAGCTGCTGGAACCATTCTACAGCCGCCATTTTGAGTTTTATAGCCGCCATCTCTTATATAACAGCTATACTAGCTGCTGGAACCATTCTACAGCCGCCATTTTGAGTTTTATAGCCGCCATCTCTTATATAACAGCTATACTAGCTGCTGGAACCATTCTACAGCCGCCATTTTGAGTTTTATAGCCGCCATCTCTTATATAACAGCTATACTAGCTGCTGGAACCATTCTACAGCCGCCATTTTGAGTTTTATAGCCGCCATCTCTTATATAACAGCTATACTAGCTGCTGGAACCATTCTACAGCCGCCATTTTGAGTTTTTATAGCCGCCATCTCTTATATAACAGCTATACTAGCTGCTGGAACCATTCTACAGCCGCCATTTTGAGTTTTATAGCCGCCATCTCTTATATAACAGCTATACTAGCTGCTGGAACCATTCTACAGCCGCCATTTTGAGTTTTATAGCCGCCATCTCTTATATAACAGCTATACTAGCTGCTGGAACCATTCTACAGCCGCCATTTTGAGTTTTACAGCCGCCATCTCTTATATAACAGCTTTACTAGCTGCTGGAACCATTCTACAGCCGCCATTTTGAGTTTTATAGCCGCCATCTCTTATATAACAGCTATACTAGCTGCTGGAACCATTCTACAGCCGCCATTTTGAGTTTTATAGCCGCCATCTCTTATATAACAGCTATACTAGCTGCTGGAACCATTCTACAGCCGCCATTTTGAGTTTTATAGCCGCCATCTCTTATATAACAGCTATACTAGCTGCTGGAACCATTCTACAGCCGCCATTTTGAGTTTTATAGCCGCCATCTCTTATATAACAGCTATACTAGCTGCTGGAACCATTCTACAGCCGCCATTTTGAGTTTTATAGCCGCCATCTCTTATATAACAGCTATACTAGCTGCTGGAACCATTCTACAGCCGCCATTTTGAGTTTTATAGCCGCCATCTCTTATATAACAGCTATACTAGCTGCTGGAACCATTCTACAGCCGCCATTTTGAGTTTTATAGCCGCCATCTCTTATATAACAGCTATACTAGCTGCTGGAACCATTCTACAGCCGCCATTTTGAGTTTTTATAGCCGCCATCTCTTATATAACAGCTATACTAGCTGCTGGAACCATTCTACAGCCGCCATTTTGAGTTTTATAGCCGCCATCTCTTATATAACAGCTATACTAGCTGCTGGAACCATTCTACAGCCGCCATTTTGAGTTTTATAGCCGCCATCTCTTATATAACAGCTATACTAGCTGCTGGAACCATTCTACAGCCGCCATTTTGAGTTTTATAGCCGCCATCTCTTATATAACAGCTATACTAGCTGCTGGAACCATTCTACAGCCGCCATTTTGAGTTTTTATAGCCGCCATCTCTTATATAACAGCTATACTAGCTGCTGGAACCATTCTACAGCCGCCATTTTGAGTTTTATAGCCGCCATCTCTTATATAACAGCTATACTAGCTGCTGGAACCATTCTACAGCCGCCATTTTGAGTTTTATAGCCGCCATCTCTTATATAACAGCTATACTAGCTGCTGGAACCATTCTACAGCCGCCATTTTGAGTTTTATAGCCGCCATCTCTTATATAACAGCTTTACTAGCTGCTGGAACCATTCTACAGCCGCCATTTTGAGTTTTATAGCCGCCATCTCTTATATAACAGCTATACTAGCTGCTGGAACCATTCTACAGCCGCCATTTTGAGTTTTATAGCCGCCATCTCTTATATAACAGCTATACTAGCTGCTGGAACCATTCTACAGCCGCCATTTTGAGTTTTATAGCCGCCATCTCTTATATAACAGCTATACTAGCTGCTGGAACCATTCTACAGCCGCCATTTTGAGTTTTATAGCCGCCATCTCTTATATAACAGCTATACTAGCTGCTGGAACCATTCTACAGCCGCCATTTTGAGTTTTATAGCCGCCATCTCTTATATAACAGCTTTACTAGCTGCTGGAACCATTCTACAGCCGCCATTTTGAGTTTTATAGCCGCCATCTCTTATATAACAGCTATACTAGCTGCTGGAACCATTCTACAGCCGCCATTTTGAGTTTTATAGCCGCCATCTCTTATATAACAGCTATACTAGCTGCTGGAACCATTCTACAGCCGCCATTTTGAGTTTTATAGCCGCCATCTCTTATATAACAGCTTTACTAGCTGCTGGAACCATTCTACAGCCCTACAGCCGCCATTTTGAGTTTTATAGCCGCCATCTCTTATATAACAGCTATACTAGCTGCTGGAACCATTCTACAGCCGCCATTTTGAGTTTTATAGCCGCCATCTCTTATATAACAGCTTTACTAGCTGCTGGAACCATTCTACAGCCGCCATTTTGAGTTTTATAGCCGCCATCTCTTATATAACAGCTTTACTAGCTGCTGGAACCATTCTACAGCCGCCATTTTGAGTTTTATAGCCGCCATCTCTTATATAACAGCTATACTAGCTGCTGGAACCATTCTACAGCCGCCATTTTGAGTTTTATAGCCGCCATCTCTTATATAACAGCTTCAATTAGCTGCTGGAACCATTCTACAGCCGCCATTTTGAGTTTTATAGCCGCCATCTCTTATATAACAGCTATACTAGCTGCTGGAACCATTCTACAGCCGCCATTTTGAGTTTTATAGCCGCCATCTCTTATATAACAGCTATACTAGCTGCTGGAACCATTCTACAGCCGCCATTTTGAGTTTTATAGCCGCCATCTCTTATATAACAGCTATACTAGCTGCTGGAACCATTCTACAGCCGCCATTTTGAGTTTTATAGCCGCCATCTCTTATATAACAGCTATTACTAGCTGCTGGAACCATTCTACAGCCGCCATTTTGAGTTTTATAGCCGCCATCTCTTATATAACAGCTATACTAGCTGCTGGAACCATTCTACAGCCGCCATTTTGGGTTTTATAGCCGCCATCTCTTATATAACAGCTTTACTAGCTGCTGGAACCATTCTACAGCCGCCATTTTGAGTTTTATATAGCCTGGAACCATTCTACAGCCGCCATTTTGAGTTTTATAGCCGCCATCTCTTATATAACAGCTATACTAGCTGCTGGAACCATTCTACAGCCGCCATTTTGAGTTTTATAGCCGCCATCTCTTATATAACAGCTATACTAGCTGCTGGAACCATTCTACAGCCGCCATTTTGAGTTTTATAGCCGCCATCTCTTATATAACAGCTATACTAGCTGCTGGAACCATTCTACAGCCGCCATTTTGAGTTTTATAGCCGCCATCTCTTATATAACAGCTTTACTAGCTGCTGGAACCATTCTACAGCCGCCATTTTGAGTTTTATAGCCGCCATCTCTTATATAACAGCTTTACTAGCTGCTGGAACCATTCTACAGCCGCCATTTTGAGTTTTATAGCCGCCATCTCTTATATAACAGCTATACTAGCTGCTGAACCATTCTACAGCCGCCATTTTGAGTTTTATAGCCGCCATCTCTTATATAACAGCTATACTAGCTGCTGGAACCATTCTACAGCCGCCATTTTGAGTTTTATAGCCGCCATCTCTTATATAACAGCTATACTAGCTGCTGGAACCATTCTACAGCCGCCATTTTGAGTTTTATAGCCGCCATCTCTTATATAACAGCTATACTAGCTGCTGGAACCATTCTACAGCCGCCATTTTGAGTTTTATAGCCGCCATCTCTTATATAACAGCTATACTAGCTGCTGGAACCATTCTACAGCCGCCATTTTGAGTTTTATAGCCGCCATCTCTTATATAACAGCTATACTAGCTGCTGGAACCATTCTACAGCCGCCATTTTGAGTTTTATAGCCGCCATCTCTTATATAACAGCTTTACTAGCTGCTGGAACCATTCTACAGCCGCCATTTTGAGGTTTTATAGCCGCCATCTCTTATATAACAGCTATACTAGCTGCTGGAACCATTCTACAGCCGCCATTTTGAGTTTTATAGCCGCCATCTCTTATATAACAGCTATACTAGCTGCTGGAACCATTCTACAGCCGCCATTTTGAGTTTTATAGCCGCCATCTCTTATATAACAGCTATACCAGCTGCTGGAACATCTACAGCCATTTGCTAACTGGAACCATTCTACAGCCGCCATTTTGAGTTTTATAGCCGCCATCTCTTATATAACAGCTATACTAGCTCGGAACCACACACCCCATGGTTTTTATAGCTGGAACCATTCTACAGCCGCCATTTTGAGTTTTATAGCCGCCATCTCTTATATAACAGCTACTAGCTAAGCTGAGAACCATTCTACAGCCGCCATTTTGAGTTTTATACCCCATCTCTTATATAACCTATACCAGCGCCGCCATCTCTTATATAACAGCTATACTAGCTGCTGGAACCATTCTACAGCCGCCATTTTGAGTTTTTATAGCCGCCATCTCTTATATAACAGCTATACTAGCTGCTGGAACCATTCTACAGCCGCCATTTTGAGTTTTTATAGCCGCCATCTCTTATATAACAGCTATACTAGCTGCTGGAACCATTCTACAGCCGCCATTTTGAGTTTTATAGCCGCCATCTCTTATATAACAGCTATACTAGCTGCTGGAACCATTCTACAGCCGCCATTTTGAGTTTTATAGCCGCCATCTCTTATATAACAGCTCATACTAGCTGCTGGAACCATTCTACAGCCGCCATTTTGAGTTTTTATAGCCGCCATCTCTTATATAACAGCTATACTAGCTGCTGGAACCATTCTACAGCCGCCATTTTGAGTTTTATAGCCGCCATCTCTTATATAACAGCTCATACTAGCTGCTGGAACCATTCTACAGCCGCCATTTTGAGTTTTATAGCCGCCATCTCTTATATAACAGCTATACTAGCTGCTGGAACCATTCTACAGCCGCCATTTTGAGTTTTATAGCCGCCATCTCTTATATAACAGCTATACTAGCTGCTGGAACCATTCTACAGCCGCCATTTTGAGTTTTATAGCCGCCATCTCTTATATAACAGCTATACTAGCTGCTGGAACCATTCTACAGCCGCCATTTTGAGTTTTTATAGCCGCCATCTCTTATATAACAGCTATACTAGCTGCTGGAACCATTCTACAGCCGCCATTTTGAGTTTTATAGCCGCCATCTCTTATATAACAGCTATACTAGCTGCTGGAACCATTCTACAGCCGCCATTTTGAGTTTTTATAGCCGCCATCTCTTATATAACAGCTATACTAGCTGCTGGAACCATTCTACAGCCGCCATTTTGAGTTTTATAGCCGCCATCTCTTATATAACAGCTATACTAGCTGCTGGAACCATTCTACAGCCGCCATTTTGAGTTTTATAGCCGCCATCTCTTATATAACAGCTATACTAGCTGCTGGAACCATTCTACAGCCGCCATTTTGAGTTTTTATAGCCGCCATCTCTTATATAACAGCTATACTAGCTGCTGGAACCATTCTACAGCCGCCATTTTGAGTTTTATAGCCGCCATCTCTTATATAACAGCTATACTAGCTGCTGGAACCATTCTACAGCCGCCATTTTGAGTTTTTATAGCCGCCATCTCTTATATAACAGCTATACTAGCTGCTGGAACCATTCTACAGCCGCCATTTTGAGTTTTATAGCCGCCATCTCTTATATAACAGCTATACTAGCTGCTGGAACCATTCTACAGCCGCCATTTTGAGTTTTTATAGCCGCCATCTCTTATATAACAGCTATACTAGCTGCTGGAACCATTCTACAGCCGCCATTTTGAGTTTTATAGCCGCCATCTCTTATATAACAGCTATACTAGCTGCTGGAACCATTCTACAGCCGCCATTTTGAGTTTTATAGCCGCCATCTCTTATATAACAGCTATACTAGCTGCTGGAACCATTCTACAGCCGCCATTTTGAGTTTTATAGCCGCCATCTCTTATATAACAGCTATACTAGCTGCTGGAACCATTCTACAGCCGCCATTTTGAGTTTTATAGCCGCCATCTCTTATATAACAGCTATACTAGCTGCTGGAACCATTCTACAGCCGCCATTTTGAGTTTTATAGCCGCCATCTCTTATATAACAGCTATACTAGCTGCTGGAACCATTCTACAGCCGCCATTTTGAGTTTTATAGCCGCCATCTCTTATATAACAGCTATACTAGCTGCTGGAACCATTCTACAGCCGCCATTTTGAGTTTTATAGCCGCCATCTCTTATATAACAGCTATACTAGCTGCTGGAACCATTCTACAGCCGCCATTTTGAGTTTTATAGCCGCCATCTCTTATATAACAGCTATACTAGCTGCTGGAACCATTCTACAGCCGCCATTTTGAGTTTTATAGCCGCCATCTCTTATATAACAGCTATACTAGCTGCTGGAACCATTCTACAGCCGCCATTTTGAGTTTTATAGCCGCCATCTCTTATATAACAGCTATACTAGCTGCTGGAACCATTCTACAGCCGCCATTTTGAGTTTTATAGCCGCCATCTCTTATATAACAGCTATACTAGCTGCTGGAACCATTCTACAGCCGCCATTTTGAGTTTTATAGCCGCCATCTCTTATATAACAGCTATACTAGCTGCTGGAACCATTCTACAGCCGCCATTTTGAGTTTTTATAGCCGCCATCTCTTATATAACAGCTATACTAGCTGCTGGAACCATTCTACAGCCGCCATTTTGAGTTTTATAGCCGCCATCTCTTATATAACAGCTATACTAGCTGCTGGAACCATTCTACAGCCGCCATTTTGAGTTTTATAGCCGCCATCTCTTATATAACAGCTATACTAGCTGCTGGAACCATTCTACAGCCGCCATTTTGAGTTTTATAGCCGCCATCTCTTATATAACAGCTATACTAGCTGCTGGAACCATTCTACAGCCGCCATTTTGAGTTTTATAGCCGCCATCTCTTTATAATAACAGCTATACTAGCTGCTGGAACCATTCTACAGCCGCCATTTTGAGTTTTATAGCCGCCATCTCTTATATAACAGCTATACTAGCTGCTGGAACCATTCTACAGCCGCCATTTTGAGTTTTATAGCCGCCATCTCTTATATAACAGCTATACTAGCTGCTGGAACCATTCTACAGCCGCCATTTTGAGTTTTTATAGCCGCCATCTCTTATATAACAGCTATACTAGCTGCTGGAACCATTCTACAGCCGCCATTTTGAGTTTTATAGCCGCCATCTCTTATATAACAGCTATACTAGCTGCTGGAACCATTCTACAGCCGCCATTTTGAGTTTTATAGCCGCCATCTCTTATATAACAGCTATACTAGCTGCTGGAACCATTCTACAGCCGCCATTTTGAGTTTTATAGCCGCCATCTCTTATATAACAGCTATACTAGCTGCTGGAACCATTCTACAGCCGCCATTTTGAGTTTTATAGCCGCCATCTCTTATATAACAGCTATACTAGCTGCTGGAACCATTCTACAGCCGCCATTTTGAGTTTTATAGCCGCCATCTCTTATATAACAGCTATACTAGCTGCTGGAACCATTCTACAGCCGCCATTTTGAGTTTTATAGCCGCCATCTCTTATATAACAGCTATACTAGCTGCTGGAACCATTCTACAGCCGCCATTTTGAGTTTTATAGCCGCCATCTCTTATATAACAGCTATACTAGCTGCTGGAACCATTCTACAGCCGCCATTTTGAGTTTTTATAGCCGCCATCTCTTATATAACAGCTATACTAGCTGCTGGAACCATTCTACAGCCGCCATTTTGAGTTTTATAGCCGCCATCTCTTATATAACAGCTATACTAGCTGCTGGAACCATTCTACAGCCGCCATTTTGAGTTTTATAGCCGCCATCTCTTATATAACAGCTATACTAGCTGCTGGAACCATTCTACAGCCGCCATTTTGAGTTTTATAGCCGCCATCCCTTATATAACAGTCATACAAGCTGCTGGAACCATTCTACAGCCGCCATTTTGAGTTTTATAGCCGCCATCTCTTATATAACAGCTATACTAGCTGCTGGAACCATTCTACAGCCGCCATTTTGAGTTTTATAGCCGCCATCTCTTATATAACAGCTATACTAGCTGCTGGAACCATTCTACAGCCGCCATTTTGAGTTTTATAGCCGCCATCTCTTATATAACAGCTATACTAGCTGCTGGAACCATTCTACAGCCGCCATTTTGAGTTTTATAGCCGCCATCTCTTATATAACAGCTATACTAGCTGCTGGAACCATTCTACAGCCGCCATTTTGAGTTTTATAGCCGCCATCTCTTATATAACAGCTATACTAGCTGCTGGAACCATTCTACAGCCGCCATTTTGAGTTTTATAGCCGCCATCCCTTATATAACAGCAAGTCATACAAGCTGCTGGAACCATTCTACAGCCGCCATTTTGAGTTTTATAGCCGCCATCTCTTATATAACAGCTATACTAGCTGCTGGAACCATTCTACAGCCGCCATTTTGAGTTTTATAGCCGCCATCTCTTATATAACAGCTATACTAGCTGCTGGAACCATTCTACAGCCGCCATTTTGAGTTTTATAGCCGCCATCTCTTATATAACAGCAATACTAGCTGCTGGAACCATTCTACAGCCCCCATTTTGAGTTTTATAGCCGCCAACTCTTATATAACAAATATACTAGCTGTTCAATGAAAGACGTTAGTATTTCTTGAATTTATTATTGTTTATTTATTTATAATCAAATAGGCACTAGCACATAAACCAGTGACTAATAGTCGTCGCAACCAACACATAAATTGGGTGGACTTCGGAGCGAGATTACAAAGGTAGAGATGGGGGCCAAAGACACAGCGATGCACACCCGATGTAGCTACAATTGGTATCTGATCTTACAAAGAATAATGCATTTCTTTTATAGTAAAACTAGAGAGCTCACCAGTGCATAGTTCGACATAGTGTTAGGTCAGCAAAATACGTCTTTATTGATAATAGCTAACTATAGCAACTTGATGAACTAGGTCTTTATTGTTAACTGCTGACCATATCAGATCTACTTATGACTGATGAGCCATCGATATCTATAATCGGGTTACATACTTATATTGGCATACATTTCCATTTGTTCTATATTATAATTGTCTTAATGTTATCTTATTTTATATAATCTAAACACCAACATACTCCCGGCCGTTGAACACCTGTTCAACGTTATCCAACGTTGACCGCAAAATTGCTGGGGGCTGGGTTTGCTGCAGCGGGAGTCGGTATAGGATTGACGATCCTCACGGTTGTCTGCTCTGGACCATTGTGCCTTGGGGTTTGGGAGCATCTCCTTATTCCATATACCATCACAAGAACCAATGGTATAGTTAGTGCTACGTAGGAGACGATAACATGGTGTGCCGGCTGGCTGGGGTCTTCTGGTAACTTCCAGTTTTGCTTAGTTTCCAGTTTTCCTTGAATGTTGCTTAATTCGTCGTAGCTTAGTTGCATCTTCGTGAATTGTGTTGTTGTTGGCGCTACTTTTGTTGGGCCAATGCTGAAGTTGCCAAATCGGACATATGACAATTTCATTGTGTCTGTCGTAGTAATACGGTGACCTGTTATTCGTATAGCAGAACTCCTTGCTGTACACGTCGGGTCTAGAGTTAACAATCCAGTCTTCTTGATAGTGACACTTTGTATATTATCGTCACAGGTCACTGCGAGTTCAATTGGTCTGGTGGTGGCAAAAATCCACTGATTTTTGTGATACATGTCGTACCAGACAAATGACCTGTTTGTGTGTTGTATTTGACAGGTTGATGATTTTGTGTTTTTGAATAGCTGGAACTCACAGTTGCTATTAGCCGTAAACGTCGTTTGTTTATCAAAACAGATATATTGCTCGTTGTTGAGCTGGTGACATTGTTCCAAATCGGCTCTTGAGAGCCCAATGTATTGATTCTGTTCCTTGTTGACAGCAATGAGGGGAATTTTAATGTTCATGATTACAATCCCATGAGTTCCAATTGCTGGAATGGGTACCAGGTTATACAGTTGCACTGCTTGCGTTGCCACT
>JAECWI010000341.1:0-69592 GCA_018150345.1 Drosophila equinoxialis | reverse complement strand
AGATCATAAACTAGATGCTAAATATATAGGGCCCTCTAAGGTAGTGAGTATAGAAGAAAAAAAGAAGTAAGTAAGTCGTCTCGCCGACTTGGGAATACCATACACCAGTAAAACAAATATTTCAAATTTGTAATAACTAATGCATTTGCCTATTTTCCACAATTCTGTTCACATGCTTGTTACATACATATCTCAGTATCTCGCGCACTTATGCATATAAGCACCCTAGCGCCCCCACCCGCCAACGGCCATCAAAGGCCTTATGCAAAAACGTTTATATGCATAACTCAGCTATTTTTTGTCCGATTTTCATCAAATTTGGTATTTTGCTTGGTATTAGTATCAAATTTAAGTGTGCCAAATTTGATTGCACAAGGTAAAAAATTACGGGAGATAATCGAGTTTTTCAAATTTCGGGGGCGCAAAGGGGCGTGGCAAAAAACTTTATACATGCAAAATGTGCGCATTTACTATGCAAATATACATACCAAATTTGGTGTCTCTATCTGCAATAGTTTTTGAGATAAACGTTTTTTTTGAATTGCGTGGGCGGAAAGGGGCGTGGCAAAAATTTGAAACAAACTTGATCACTCTACCTACTACACGAGCCTACATTCCAAATTTGGTGGCTCTAGCTTTTATAGTCTCCGAGATCTAGGTGTTCATACGGACAGGCGGACAGACGGACGGACGGACAGACGGACAGACGGACGGACAGACGGACATGGCTAGATCGACTCGGCTGTTGATACTGATCAAGAATATATATACTTTATGGGGTCGGAGAAGCTTCCTTCTGCCTGTTACATACATTTTGGCGACTTTAATATACCATTTCACCCTATGGGTGTATGGTATAATGACAATATACTAATAGCAGATGATAAGAATAAAAACCAGAAGGTTCATAAAAACAGACTAAAACCGTTTTCGGAATGATCAACCGTAAAAATAATCAACCATAAAAAAAAAAAAAACGAAACAAAATATAAATGAAAAAGAAGTAAGTAAGTCGTCTCGCCGACTTGGGAATACCATACACCAGTAAAACAAATATTTCAAATTTGTAATAACTAATGCATTTGCCTATTTTCCACAATTCTGTTCACATGCTTGTTACAAGCATATCTCAGTATCTCGCGCACTTATGCATATAAGCACCCTAGCGCCCCCACCCGCCAACGGCCATCAAAGGCCTTATGCAAAAACGTTTATATGCATAACTCAGCTATTTTTTGTCCGATATTCATCAAATTTGGTATTTTGCTCGGTATTAGTATCAAATTTAAGTGTGCCAAATTTGATTGCACAAGGTAAAAAATTACGGGAGATAATCGAGTTTTTCAAATTTCGGGGGGCGGAAAGGGGCGTGGCAAAAAACTTTATACATACAAAATGTGCGCATTTACTATGCAAATATACATACCAAATTTGGTGTCTCTAGCTGCAATAGTTTTTGAGATAAACGTTTTTTTGAATTGCGTGGGCGGAAAGGGGCGTGGCAAAAATTTGAAACAAACTTGATCACTCTACATACTACACGAGCCTACATTCCAAATTTGGTGGCTCTAGCTTTTATAGTCTCCGAGATCTAGGTGTTCATACGGACAGACGGACAGACGGACGGACAGACGGACATGGCTAGATCGACTCGGCTGTTGATACTGATCAAGAATATATATACTTTATGGGGTCGGAGAAGCTTCCTTCTGCCTGTTACATACATTTTGGCGACTTTAATATACCATTTCACCCTATGGGTGTATGGTATAAAAAAAAAAACAATAAAAAAAAATCTTTATGGATTCATCTACTATTGAAAACAAATTTATGCAATTTCTAAAAACAAGAAAAAGAAAAGAAAAACAAAAAAAAAAAATTTTTTTTCTCGTAAGATACCCCTTTACTTTACCTTTATTTTACCTTTCAATATCAATAATCCTTACAATGACTCCACAATATTACGTTATTCTCTAAAAAGAGAAGGTGTAGTATATTCATACAAATAATCATTCAATACAATAAGCTCAACTTGTAACACTTTGTTGCAACTATAAACAATTAAACATATACGCACTAAAATATAATTGTGCACTTGAATATGTTCATAAACATATTCACATAAACATACAATTAAGCATGAACATATATGTATGTACATTAGTATACATATATTCACATAAGCACTGTATGCACAAGCGTAACATGAGCTAGAGCCAGGCCAGCGTGGGACCGCTGACCAAGCACTTTGATGCATGCGCTCCAACAGTATGTATGTATGTACTGACACTCTCCCTCTCTTTGTAGCTGTCGCATAAGTCGCAGCATAAGAATATGTATATGTGTAAAATTAGCTTAAGCAAGAATAATTTGGAATAAAGAATAAATCTCAAAACTACAATCAAACGGCACAGACGTGTCCGATCTTACATTCTTTAAACCTAATGTAACCCGGTCAAGGAAGGTTCTACAGTTCTCGCTGTTGAAAATAGGAAGGTTTACATATTATCAATATTAATAGAGCTAAAGCATCTAGTTACGTTGTAAATTTACTTGCATACTCAGATTCTGAAAAAGGCAAATTGTTAACTACCCAAAATATACACTGCCATTGAAATCCATTTCCTTTAAAATTGAATCATTTAGCCACCAAACACAAAAAAAATAAATAAAATTCAATGTAAACTTAAACTAAAATTGATTCCATACTACTGCTACATTAACTACTGCGGAGCCGAAGACGAATAAAACTCTACTTTGGGCAAATTATACGCTTCGCTTGTTCTTGCATATAATTCCAAAATGCTCATCCCATCTACATACGCTCTTGATTGAGGTAAGGATTTTTTTTTTCTTTGTATTAAGTTACTTCCATGTAATTTATGGGAGGAATATTTGGCCTTCCCGTATCGAACAGGTTAACGCCACAGCGAAAGTGCGAAAAATAATTTCAATGTAACTTCTGGAAACAAATCTGCAAGAAATGTATTTGTTTATGTTCTCTTTCTAGTTTAGTATTGCTGAGATATATCGATATGTTTTCGATGATGTGTGAATGAAAATGGTGAGTGTGTATCTGTGTGTGTGTGTGTGTGTGTAATGTGTACGTGAATCGATCGTGAAACAGTGGTATGTGTGAGTGGTGAATTTGTGTGTTGTTTTGTGCAAAATTAGAGATCGATGTTAGCATGGTTTTTTAATGTGGTCTATAGAGGAGTTATTTTCGTTAATAAGTCTACCTGGATAGTTTACTTTGTATACTTCTCTTATCTAGTTCTCTTGTATAGTTCTCTCAGTTGTTGTCTTCTTAAGTTAAAGTGTATCACAGATGATTTATTGGGGTTTTGGTGGGGTTAAAGGTTAAATTAATTTTATGGCATTTTTCGTTGAATTTATTGACTAGATTTTCTAAGTTATATTTGGCTGCTAAGAAGTATTTGTGAAAGCTTATTAAGAAAAAATCATTAGCATATTGTAAAAAGTGCTGTTTCGTGTATCGGTGATGTTGTGCTGTTCAGCTGTGTATATATTGAAAAGGATGGGACTAAGACAGCTGCCTTGACTCAATCCCTTGCTGACTGTTTTTTCTATCGTGCCCATAGAGAGAATTTTTTTTTTTTGAGGAAATTGGCGATGAAAGTGATGTAGTATAGGAATATTCACTGCATCAAAAGATTTGCTCAAGTCAAGCACTGGTGCGGTGACATGGAACCCCCGCTTTTATTATTAATTACATCATTAATGCAGTGGGAAGTGGAGTGATTTTTTCTAAAGGCATAAGATTTTGTTGGGAGTATTTGGTATTTGGCCATATGTTTTCCAATTTAGGTTTTATCAAACCTTCTAGGCATTTAAAGACTACGCTTAGAAGGCAGATGACGCGTACAATGCGAAGTACGTTCAAGTGGCCCATACGACAACATTCATAGCTTTACTAACTGTAGCAGAAATATGAGGATTAAAGGTTAATTTATGGTCCATAAGAACACCTAAGTCATTGATAATATCTAACCTCTCTAAGGCAGTGTCGTTAAGATTATAAGTTGCTAAGTATGGAGTGCATCTATAAAAAGACATAACTTTACATTTAGAGCCTTTAAGGTTTAATAGGTTGGTTTCACACCAACTCTGAAGATCATTAAGATCCGATTGAAGTAGGCAAGAAGACGATATGTCTTTAAAACTGAGGTAAAGCTTAACATCATCCGCGTACATAAGCACCCGAGAATGTGACACTACCAATGGAAGATCATTGATAAAAGAGTGAATAGCAATGGACCCAAATGACTACCCTGAGGTACTCCACAAGTCACTTGGATGGTCTTAGAAAATGAAGACTTAAAGAGGACCTTTTGTGTACGCTTAGAAAGGTATTGAAGAATCCAATTAAGCAAAAGGCTGGGGATGCCAAGTGCATTTAACTTATATAAAAGCAGAGTGTGGTTAACAGAGTCTGCTGCTGAAGTCAGTATAAATGACATCAGTTTGCACGGCAGACTTAAACCCTTTGATTGAGTGAGATGTAAATTCTAATAGGTAGGATTGAGGAGTCGAGTTTTTTTGGTAAAAAACCAAGGATGCAACTTGACGTATGAGAAGACAGTAACCTTTATTGCGTTCAATGCAGAAGGTAGTCCAGCTGACTTGTATGTATGTGCCTTCAAGTCTGCCGTTTTTGGCAGCTGTATCTGTCCAGTGTTAGCATCACTGGGTATGTGGTGAAGCTCAACTGATGTTATGAAATAACTGCTTTCAATCTTTTCCAGGATTCTTCGTGATATACAATTGTTAGAGTTCGTTTGTATAGATCCTAAGCTATCGGTTAGAATGGCTACTTTGTGCATGCATTTGAGTATTGCAAAGTCTATGGCTTTCTCTAAGGCAGTCAGTTCAGAGGTTAGTGAGGACAGCGTTGTGTTGGTGTAGAAGCTTCGAATGGTGTTTGATTTTCTATATACAAATGCACTACCTGTATAGTTTTCAGATACGGAGCCAACAGTGTAAATCAGCTTATAGTTGTGGGAGAGGAGTTTGTTAGTTTTTTCTCTTAGAACTGCGTGTACAATGTCTTTGTTAGCTTTTTCCCTTGTTTCTAGCCGTGTTCTTAAAGAAATTTGTATAAAATGAGATTTTTCTAGTGGAGACAAGAAGGGAATTTACTGGAGTAATTCTGTCTAAGATATATTTAAACTCATTATACACTCTGCCGAAGCTTGTGTTTGTGGGTGAGAAGGGGATGGTAAGGAGAGAGGCAGCTGGTAGCCCGTAGGCGAAGATTTTTGCTAGCTTCTTCGCCGTGTCGAATTTAAATTTAAATGTAAAAGGAAGTTCAGCTGATAGATGGTAAATTATAGTGATTGGAGTAAATTTTATGAGACCCAGTGCTTTTCTAAGTTGGAAATTGGCATGAGACGTAGATATATTACCGAAGGACGTACAGGCATATTCATATTTTGCTCTTATAGTGTAATAAAGACTTGGTGGGGTGAGTTCCGAAACGACATCCACTCAGCATTTGTAAGAACATATTTGTCTGGTTAAAGTTTGCTATGGTTTTTTTTAATGTGGTCTATAGAGGAGTTACTTTCGTTAATAAGTCTACCTGGATAGTTTACTTTGTATACTTCTCTTATCTAGTTCTCTTGTATAGTTCTCTCAGTTGTTGTCTTCTTAAGTTAAAGTGTATCACAGATGATTTATTGGGGTTAAAGATTAAATTAATTTTATTGCATTTTTCGTTGAATTTTTGGCTGCTAAGAAGTTTTTGTGGAAGCTTATTAAGAAAAAATCATCAGCATATTGTAAAAGGAAACTGTTTCGTGTATCGGTGATGTTGTGCTGTTCAGCTCTGTAGATATTGAAAAGGATGGGACTAAGACAGCTGCTTTGACTCACTCCCTTGCTGACTGTTTTTTCTATCGTGCCCATAGAGAGAACTCTTTTTCGAAGGAAATTGGTGATGAAAGTGATGTAGTATAGGAATATTCACTGCATCAAAAGATTTGCTCAGGTCAAGCACTGGTGCGGTGACATGGAACCCCCGCTTTTTGGGGCTCTCTATATTATTAATTACATCATTAATGCAGTGGGAAGTGGAGTGATTTTTTTCTAAAGGCATAAGATTTTGTTGGGAGTATTTGGTATTTGGCCATATGTTTTCCAATTTAGGGTTTTATCAAACCTTCTAGGCATTTAAAGACTACGCTTAGAAGGCAGATGGGTCGGTTGTTGGTTATGATTGAGGAGTCGAGGTTTTTTTTTGGTAAAAAAAATCGAGTTTTTTTCTAAAAAAATCTGGGATAATGCCGGCATTTAAAGTTTCATTTAGTAGGCTTAGCAGTTTTTGTGTTTGAGCAGCTGGGAGGGAGAGGAGCATATGGTACGAGATATTATCCAGTCCTTTCGCGGAATGAGGAGTACGTGACTTAAGAAAGGCGCGTAGATCGTAGATCGTAAGAGAAGCTAGCCCTGTGTAAGTTTTCAAGCTTGTCTTCAGGAGGGATATTTGTGTGCAACCAGGTGTGTCGGGTGTAGAAGCTATTAAGTTAAGGAATTTTTCGTATTTCTCCACTGAGGTTTCGGCCCTAGAGGGTTTTGTCTGTTTATATAATTTCAGTGTGCGAATTATACTCCAAGAATCTTTTATAGTAGTAGGGTTTGTCAGGGTTTCTGCAAGATTATCCATGTGTTTATTTCTAACTTTTCGTATATAATTATTTAATTTTTTATTGTTACTTAAATATATATAATAATATAATACTTTTGTCTGCTCGCGTTTCTAAGCCTGAATAGTTTTTCACAGTTTTCGTCCCAGTATTTGTGTTTTGCGATGTAATTGCGATTGAGGTATATGGTAAGTTTTCTAAGGAGGAAATATCAATTTGTGCAAAGACTTGAGCTACCTTTTTATGGTTCATTATTTTTCTGTTGCAGGACGAAGATATTCCTTCTATCTCAATAGTAATCGGGAAATGATTTGAGTTCGTTGCTGTCCAGTTAAATTGTAAATTGTTTTTGTTGACTAGGGTGATATCTAATGCTGAACTGTATGCTGGAGTGTGAGAGTAGGTTGGACTGCCGTTGGTTATGCAGAAGAAGCCATAGTTTAAAAGTACTTGCTCAATGATGTTTCCTCTAGGATTATCTACGCTGTTACCGCAAACCTGTGATTTAGCATTTAAGTCTCCGCCTATCATCAATAGGCCCGTGGACTGATTTGCGAGCGATAGTATGTCCTTGGAACCTTCCTCAAAATCATCGTTACTTAAGGATTGCGGTGCATAGACGCTAAAGACGCTAAAGATGCCTATTTCTTCTACAGAACTAGGGCAATTTAGTTGCTTAAAGCGTATATGTTTTCTTACGTAAATTTTCACCCCACCGTAGCCGTCAGGGCGGGGCTTGCAAACAAAATTGTAATTAGCTAAGCTACCCATGGCATTGTCAGTAATCCAGATTTCGGAGAGGATGGCAATATCTATATCGTTTTTAATAAGGTAGAGTTCAAGGAGAAGTTTATTGTTATTTGTCGTGAGACTTTGTATGTTATAATGTAGAATTCTCATCTTAAGAGAAGATAAGTTAAGGAAATAAGATAAGTAGGCGTGAGAAATTGGTCTAAAAATTTAATATTAGTAAGTTTGATTAATTTTTAGTATATCTATTTTTGAGTTGGTTTAAGCAATTCTACTTCTTAGGGCTTCTAGGAAATTTTTGGCTTCGGGTATAATGTTACAGTTCTGGTCTATTAGAAATTTTGAGATTTCCATTGATGAGGCTGATAGACTGTCTTCGGCTGTTTCAAGAGCCGAGACTCTGTCGTTAGATTTGGCGGTGGAAGGTTGTTTCGTTATGGTTGGCATGGGAGTTAACATATTTTTCATTGAGAGAGATTCTATGATCACTTAGAACATTATTCCAGCTGTTCATGGTATTCATGGCGTTTCTCTATTCATTCCTTGTATTTTTGATATTTTTGACTGTTTTATTGTAGGGTATATGTTTGTGTATATGTTCTGCAACGACTCGTGTGTTGATTTGGATCGCGTTTCTGTCAGAATTTATTTCCCATTGTGGGGTGGGGAAATGTGTAAGGTCGTTTGTGTTAATTGTACTAGTTTTTTGGAAGAGGGCGGGGTATTTAATTCTAATCTCGTTTCTAGAAAGTTTTTCCATACTCGCTTTTTCGAGCCGGGCATTCTGTGTGTGTGGCAATGTGTTCATCTTTGCAGTTTATGCAGATTGTCTGTGAGCAAGATTGTTGTATTGTATGGACTAGGGAGCAGTTGCTGCATTTTTGTTGCTTTTTTTTGCAATGCTGGGCGAAATGGCAAAGCGGAAGCAGCGAAAGCATTGGCTGAAGGGAATAAAAGGATTCACTTTGACCTTGGAGTACAGAAAAGTTATCTCTGTTGGAATATTGTTTCCTCTAAAGCTTAACCCTACTCGTGGGGACCAGTACATCCCTTTATTTCCTTATTACACGTAATTTTTAACTGCTGAGCTGATGTACTCCTTTAGTTCCGCGTCTGAAAAACGTATCGGTATTTGAAATAAATTTCCAGTTTTGAATAGGAAGTGTTTAACTATCTTGGGTTCATAACTGTTTTTTTTTTTTTAAGATCAGGTCTTTGGCAGGCTTGCCACAGCAGTCTCAAATATTTGTGAGTGGACTCTAGGCGTCAGTGTCAACGTCTTGAACGACGATCTTTGGTGGAAATCCGAGAGTTAAATATAGTTAACTTTGAATATTTCGAATGTTGAGATATATATAATTGTCCACATCGCGCTTTCCGATTATCCTGAACACGTGGAAGTATAAAAACGTAGAAAGATGTACGAAACCTAACCTTTTTGCCAATCTTAACCTAAAAAATATCAAAGAAGCTAACTTCGGCTATGCCAAAGTTTATATACCCTTGCAGTCTTTGGCAATAATTTTTTTACATTTTGAATTTTCTTTCCCTGCAACTGAATTCATCAATACACAAACAAAACATTCAAATTATTTCTCTTTTTATAATAAATTTTCTTTCTTCTTGCATCATTCCCTAAGCAAAGCACAACACGCATACACATACAGTTCTTGTAGCGCTGCGTCTGTGTGTGTGTATGCATGTGCTCTGTTTGCTGCCGGCAGCGCTGCTTGCTGTCTACTAGGTCATCATTTGAACCGATTTGTGTTGACTGTAACTTCTGTTCTATTTATCCGATCAAATTTTGGGATCTGTCAATTTATGCCAAATACTATCATTTCATGGGGATACTCCATTTTTTGCAAAAATGTTTGTTCTAGAACTATGTATATGATATAGTGGCCCGATCCTGACAAATTTCATACTTTATCATCTCCCGGCTAAAAGTAGCTCAAATATGAAATTTCATTCCGATAGCTCTTAAGATGCCGGCGTGAAGTTGATTTGCACAGACGGACGGACGGACGGACGGACGGACAGACGGACATGGGTATATCGACTCAGCTTCTCATACTGATCAAGAATATATATACTTTATGGGGTCGGAAACGTCTCCTTCTGTGCGTTTCAAACATCTGACCAATTTTATAATACCCTCTGCAAGGGTATAAAAATTATTATTTGAATCGGGTTATTCGTTTTTGGAGCCTTTGAATATGTTGGACGTTAGTGCCATTGCCAATACTTGAATTTATTAGGAAATTTAACCGTCTAGTTTTTATTTTTATCCTTTTCTCTCACGGCATCAGTTTTTTTTTGTAAATTCGATTACATTTGGTTTTTGTAACCTAATCGCAAGATAACGAGTAAGATAATTATGTTTGATAATCGCATTGCTGCATCGTATATATTATGAAATTTGAGGATAAGATCCAAACTTATTTTTCGACCAGTATTTAGTTTAAGATTTCAAAGTATGAAGATAAGCTTGAATAGCCAAAAGCAAATTCGGTAATCAGTAACCGGTAATTTTGTATTAATCATACTTTAGGGACCCCCATATATTAACTTTATTAATTCTGAATAATTTTAAGTTCGTTTGTTTCCGAAAGAGATATAAATAACGAATTAAATTAGGAAATGAATCCTGCCTTGTTCATAAGTTTAGAAATTAATAAAACTATTGTTCTTTGAAATGAACTCCCTATAATCGTAAAATTTTGGGGGAACCATGCAACCGACTGAGAGATAAAAAGAGGCCGTAGGACATGTTGGAGGGATCCTCAATTCAGAAATGGCCCGAGGATCATGGTAGGGTGGGCGTTGACATGACAAGCCAATAGGCTATCATGAAGTAAACCAACATGTGTTCATCTTGATACTACAGAGTTTAACGTGTTCCTGTTTCTGTTCTCCTCAGGCCTTCTTTCTTTCGGCTATAACCCTGTACCGTTGTCCCTTGGTGTCCTGAAGTACGCGAATTTAAAATTTTATGTCTGTATCGAATGTGAGCAACTATAGTTCTGGCTACTCTCTATCGTGTAACCCACTCCCAGGCCACCTGACCCTAGCCGAACCTATCGCGTACTCGGCCCGCACTATGAACGAACATCTGCTCAACACTCCTTGTGAGATTCAACGTTACATGCTACAAGCCATGTCCAAGCAAGTAAAGTATCCACGCAATCTAGCTATCTGATCTTAAATTAATGGTAGAGGAAACTTAGTTGCAATGGTATTTCTATTTAATTCCCTATAATCGATACAGAGTCTTACTGATCCGTTTTTCTTTTTTACCAAAAGTGCTGGAGTAGCATAAGGTGAACTGCTCGGCCTTATTACATTATAATCTATTAGCTCTTGAACTTTTGACCGGAGTAATTCTCTCTCACTGGGACTGAATCTGTAAGAGCGTCTTTGCACAGTCTTGGTGGGTTCTACTAATCGAATTGACATTACACCAGTAGTTACGCGAGTTAAAGGAGTTCTGCAAATGAATGATTTTGAATTCTTTCTTAACAATCTTAACAATTGATTTTTATTCTGTTTCTCCCTGTGCTTCAGTTGTTAAATTATTAAAATCATTTTCGTAACTTTTCACAGAACAAACGTTAACTGTTTTGTCTTTAATCATTTCCACATCTTCTGTTGATACTATAGCAGAATATTCTTGTGCTAAAATTTCGCGGCCAATTACAATATTATTTTTCATATTATTTTCTTGGACTACATGAAATACTACTTCGATACAATTTCCATTTATCATCACATTACTTGTGATTTGAATTGACGAAACTACACTAACATTACCAATTCCACTTAATGATATTACGTTATTTGTTCTTTTCCCAGACAGTTTGTGTGCTATGCTCTATTTGACTAACGAGCATTCTGCGCCTGAATCAAATGTAATCGGAAAATTGTCACCTCGGTGCAACATAATTGCTTTTGGTTCATCAACGACACATAGGTTAACCCTCTTATGCACACGTGATCCTGCGTCACCATCCGAACACTTGGGGCATCGATAGTATGTCACGACTTTAGCACGCAATGACTTCCTGTGTCC
This sequence comes from Drosophila equinoxialis, assembly GCA_018150345.1. Taxonomy (NCBI): domain Eukaryota; kingdom Metazoa; phylum Arthropoda; class Insecta; order Diptera; family Drosophilidae; genus Drosophila; species Drosophila equinoxialis. The sequence goes on along the minus strand of JAECWI010000341.1, from coordinate 58,108 downwards.
AAGCTTCCCACATGAGTAACATTTGATTGGCAATGTTTTAGCACGCTTTGCAATTGAATAATCGTCTGAAGAGTAGCTGTGAACGCAATTCGTTGTAGTCTGCGGTCATAGTTTGCTAAAAATGACAAAGAACAACCGACGCGCAATTTGCTCATGGTCCATGCCGCGCCATTTTGTTAAAAGTGACGTCATTAGTCGACTCGCACACACGGCAAGACACTCGCCAGAATTTGGACGACTGTTCAGAAAATTCAAAATAGTTGCGGCCGGTGTCTCGGGTTTTCGTAGTTTTCGTATCTTTGCTCGAAAAGCTGTCTAAATTGATCCCATATGATGCCTGGGTAGCAAATCTGCGATAACCATTGCGAAGAGCTTCCTTCCAATGACTTCGTCAAGGCCAAAATTAACGCACTACCTTGCAATGGTTTTTCTTTTAGAACGATGTTTGCCGTAGCACACCATACCGTGGCGTTGACTCCAGCAGCGTCGGAGTTAAATTTCGGTAGCACACTTTCACCATCTTATCGAGACTCACTAGGCGAAAAGTTTTTGCTAGTTCCCAGAAGTTTCGATTTTGTTGTTCTAATAAAATGCGAAACTGCTCCTTATTTATTGTTGGTCTTGAGTTAGATCCCACTTCTGATGTCGAATGTCCATTGTTGTTCTTAGCCTTTTCCATTTCCTTTACTTTGGATACTTTATACTATTCACTCTCACTTTATATTAATCAACTAATAGCGCAGCGAGTTTGGGTGTTGTTTCGGCACGTCTGACTTTTAGACTACTTATGCCGACTCCAATGACAACACCAAACCTCACTCGACAACATTTCCAATGTTGTCACGCTGTCAGGCATCTCAAATCTGTCGAGTCATCCTTCAATCTTAACATACCAATTGTCAATCTTAACATACCAATTGTCAATCTTAACATACCAATTGTCAACCTGCAAAGGGCAGTGTTGGACATACCTTAGTTACAGGTGACATATGTACCTGTCAATTCACATATCAAACATTAACAAAATATTAGCCTACTCTTAGACGCATAGAAGGAAGCATCTCCGACCATATAAAGTATACATATATATTTTTGATCAGCACGAAGAGACGTATGTCCGTTCGCCTGTCCGTCTGAACGTCTGTCCGTCTGTCCGTCCGTCTGGATCAACGCGACCTAGACCTAGGATAATCTTAGAAAACGATTTGTCCCTAAAGTCTGATGGTGGTATGCTGTCGAGGTTAGATTTTTTAATCTTCATGTACTTGCACATATCTGTTATAATCTGATTTTTATACTCAGTTCCCATGTCCGTAATGAGTATTTTCATTGAACCGTACTGTAGTGTAAGATGCAACTGGAATGGTTATTAAATATTAAATTATTAAATTATTGTTTTCGTATGTGTCGTCGTTTTTGATACCTGGCATTTATGACATATACTTATGTACTCTTTAATATGGCGTCCCATATTTTTCCAACAGTAGTGTCTTTTTATTTTTGCCAGCGTTCTTGTAATGCCAGTATGACCTCCTTGAATTGGATCATCAAGATATGTAGATAGTATTGCTTCTTTTTCTTTTTCGTTTTCTATCCGGCTTGCATTTCAAGGCTTTGGAAGAACTGACCTAAGTCGAGAATTCCATTGGTGTACAAATCGCTAACATCAATTCTTGCTATAACTTTTATTCCATGTTTCAATGAACATTTAGATTATGTTATTCGCAAGGTCATTACTTTCCGTACCTCGTCATTATTGATGACTTCGTATACTTTGGGCCTAGAAGCATCTTGATGTTTTTGCCTTGGCAAAAGTTCTTCGTTATTAACTGCGCAGTATTTCTGTCTTGACTTTCAGGACTTTTGTATTCATATCTTGTAATTCAGATATAGTTATCCGCGATAGGGCGTCTGCCACAAAATTATCTTTACTTCTCAAATTCTCCACTGTAAAGTCGTACTCTTCTAATTCTAGCCGCATGAATGTTAGTTTTGAAGTCGGTTTGACCATGGAGAATAAATATGTTAATGGTCTGTTCGCACTGTGAACTGCTTTCCATATATTCTGGTCGAAAATATGACATTGCCCAATGTTAGCTCTTGTTATGTAGTACTCTTGTTGCTTTCTCCTTAAGTGAATGCTCTTGATGCAAATGAAACTGGAAGCTGGAGTCCATTCTAGTTTTGCGTTAAAACTGCCCCACATGCTTGTTGCTTGCATCTGTGATTATGCAAAATTCTTGTAAAATCTGGATACTGCAATAGATTAGAGTGACTGAGCTTGTCTTTTAAGTCCATTCGAACGGAACATTCTTTTTACATAATCCTGTTATGTTCCGGGAATATTCGGCGTAATTTTTTATGAAACTTCTGTAGTAATTCCAAATGCAACGAAACGTCTAACACTATATGCATCATGTGAATCTGGATAATTCATGATGACGTCAAATTTTGTGTCATCTAGCAAGATTCCTTTGCCTGTGTATTTGTGACCTAGGAATGTCACCTCATGCATAAAAAATGAGCATTTTTCTGGATGCAGTTTTAGATTGTTTTTTCTGCAAAGTTCAAAAACATCTATTTAATTTTTATACCATACACCCATAGGGTGAAATGGTATATTAAAGTCGCCAAAATGTATGTAACAGGCAGAAGGAAGCTTTTCCGACCCCATAAAGTATATATATTCTTGATCAGTATCAACAGCCGAGTCGATATAGACATGTCCGTCCGTCCGTCCGTCCGTCCGTCCGTCCGTCCGTCTGTCCGTATGAACACGTAGATCTCAGAGACTATAAGAGCTAGAGTCACCAAATTTGGTACGTAGACTCGTGTATTACCTACGGTGGTCAAGTTTATTTCAAATTTTTGCCACGCCCCCCTCCGCCCACGAAATTTAAACAAATTTGATTTTCTTAAAGACTATAATAGCTAAAGACATCAAATTTAGTATGATTAATCCTTTAGTAAGCGCGCACAAATTTGTTGCAAAAAAAATTGCCACGCCCCCTCCGCCCACGAAATTTAAACAAATTTGATTTTCTTAAAGACTATAATAGCTAGAGGCACCAAATTTGGTATGTGTATTTGTTTAATAAATGCGCATATATTGTATATGCAACGATTTTGCCACGCCCCTTTCCGCCCCCGTAATTTGGAAAAACTCGATTATCTCACGTAATTTTCTACCTTTTGTAATCAAATTTGGCACACTTGAATTTGATACTAATACCCAGCAAAACACCAAATTTGGAAATCGGACAAAAAACAACGAAGTTATGCATATAAACGTTTTTCCATAAGGCCGTAGTTGGTCGTTGGCTGGTGGGGGCGCTAGGGTGCTCGTATACTTGAGTGAGGGAGATTCTAAGATATGCTTGTAATAAAAAGCATGTGAAAATGCATTTGTTTAATAAATTTAAAATATTTGCTTTACTGGTGTATGGTATACCTAAGTCGGCGAGACGACTTACTTACTTCATTAATCATATATTGTTCAGAACAACCAATACGATTAAATCATCCATATAGAGGAATGCTTGGCTAGGCTCAAGCCCTGAGAATGCTATTGTCATCATTCTCTAATATGAATTAGGTGCTATTTTTGACAGCAATTTTTTGTTTATTTGACGATAGTCAATTACTAATCTCCAACAATCAATTACTAAGGCGAAACAGACGGTTCAACAATACCCTGTTCAATTAACTTTCCAACTTGTCGCTGGATTTCTTCTATTTGGCTATGCGGATTCCGGTAATCATCCTTAAGTCTTAATTTTTGTTTATAAAACTTATTTGTTGTGATCGGTTCGGTGTCAAGTCCGAACACATCACTATACTCAGTGCATAACTCTTCAAGTTTGTCTTTGAATAGTGTTGGGAAATTTTTCTTCAATTTATGAATTACAGATTCTTTTCTTATATTTTTGGTATTTTGAACTATATCGTACTTCGCAAGTGATTTAAATTTTATATTGTTAAAGCCTGCTATTTGACATTTATCTGTAATATTTAAGAATCGGACAAAAGTACTTCGGGCTGTTGCAATAATAACATAAACACCGGGTAAATTTCCTAATTGGGAATTAAAATGTTAACTTCTGCTGAAGATATTTCTATTTTGCGTACCACTTGGGATCTTTCTGGTAGAGTTATTACCTGAAATGAATGTTATTGGAACAAAAATGGGGTACGTTCAATTTCGTGGTCTAAGTATAAACCAATCTTCTGAATTGCTGTTAGTTACCAGCTTCTAGCACGGTTTTTAGCTTTTCATGCTCATGCTCTTAACCATGGCAGCTATGGACTCTTTTGTTGAGAATTTTTCGGCATTATCAGGGTCTAGGCCATCGTCTATATAGGCAGCCTCAAGCTACAGATTGCGATGCCGTTTTGCCTTTCTGTTTTATGTTTAACAGTTTGTCTTTTAATTCGTCGGTTGATTCACCTTTGACGTTACCCTTTAATTTATTGATTATACCTATTGTAATAGCGTATTTATTTTCTGAAAATATAAAATGCGCAGCTAGTGCGTCTGTCTAGATGTCTTGTTGCCGGAAGAAGAAGGAGGCCAACTCCAGTGTGGCCTTAGGCCGCATACTGATATTTCCTTTGGGCAACTTAATTCTAACAATCGATACTTAAAGATACTGACTTACTACTAACAATCGATACTTATAATACTGGCTTACTACTAACAATCGATATAAGTGTGAGCATTTAACAGACTTCCAAAATAACTGACATCTTACAACTCGTCCGTCCTGACAAAGGAATCGACCTCGATTCTAATTGCCAACAAATAAGGTACATAATAACATTAAGTGGCTAGTGTCGCCCTTGTTTGGATATCAGAAGTGCAATCTTGATCAGGGGCTTGTCCAAAGCTTTAATTTGGAGGCTTCTAGTACCCCATCATACGGCAGTTGGGTGATCTGGGAGCTCTCTACAACCCGGATAACATATCGGTCATTCGGAAGTTTTTTATGAACGACGTACGGACCACGATACCTTTTGATAAGTTTTTTGTTCGCACCTGCCGAAGTATCCTCGGTCGCTAATAATTCGACGGGGTCTAATTTGCAAAGTACTGACTCTTTAGCGTCTGACATACTTCACGCGAATTAGTTGTGGCGGCAGGATACAGCTTCACAAATTTAGTGAACGCGTAAACAACCACCAGAAGATACTTCTTCTTAGAGCGTATGGACGGAAGGGGACCTAAATGATCAATGTGAATGGTATCGAAAGGCTGGGGCACTTTCGGAATACTGTGTAGCGTGACACGACTGTCAGGAGCGGAAGCGGAGTAATAGATACATTTGAGGCAATTTTTATTGTAATTGTTAACGTAAGACTTCATACACGAGAACCAATAGTACTTCTTGATTTGTGAACAACACTTCTCCTTGGCCATATGGCCAAGTTTTTCATGCACTACTCGGATGACATGCTTTATCATTTCGGAAGGGACATACAGTTGGGGTACACCCGTCCGGGCCAGGCGGTACACTACTCCGTTTTGCTGTTTGAAATCTGCTATTTCGTATTTCTCTAAATCATAACATCGGAGTTCGGAGTTTAACAATCTCAGGGTCACGGTTCTGAGTTAGCTGCAGTTGGAAGTCGAGTTTTAAATCGTCAATGTAGGCGGCAGTTTCTATTCTGCTTAGGGCATCGGCATGGGGCATACTAACCCCCGAGCGGTGTACAATCGTATAGTTGTAATTTTCTAACAGCAAGGCCCATCGAGCAATTTTAGCGGAATGTCCCCGTTTCTCACTGTCAGCGCCAGGGAATTACAATCAGTCACGATTTTGAACGGGATGAATTTAAGATACGTCTCAAAACGTTTCAAAGCATTCACGATAGCTAACGTTTCTAGTTCATAATTGTGTAGTTTCGATTCGGCGGCGGAGGCCATCTTAGAGAAATAGAAAACTGGGTGCAATTTACCGTCGGTTTGTTTCTGGAGCAGCACTGCTCCAAAACCAGTTGAGCTAGCATCACAGTGTAACTCTGTTTCAAACTTCGGGTTGTAGATAGATAACACGGGGGATTCGATCAGTTTCGTCTTCAGGGTTCGGAAAGATTCGAGGCATTCCTCGGAGAACACGTAAGGGTATTTTTCCTTAACAATCGGGACATCGGATACGCAATCTTGGCAAAACCAGGTACAAATCGGCGGAAGTATGAGAACAGGCCTAAGCAGCGCTCTAATTCCTTGCTATTGCCTCGGACGGGCAAATCCCGTATCGCCTGAAGATGAGTTGGTTTAGGCGTGATACCCGCAGAATTGGCTAAGTAACCCAAATACTACTAGTTCCCTATACGCAAAACAGCATTTAGTTCACTCTTAACGTATACAGTATTTCCTTCAGCACCTCTAGATGAGTTTCGAAATCATGCGATGCGACTAGTATCCATATATATCACCAGCAGACCTTGGTTTATGAATTTCTTAAGGACAGAATAAACGAATCTAGCGAACACGGAAGGCCATTACAAAATCCGAAAGGCATCAAGTCCAAGACAGTGAAGAATGATTTACCACCCAAATGTTCGATGCAATCATCTAGCAGAGGGATCGGAAAATGATCTCGAACTGTAATTTTGTTCAACGGCCGGTAATCTACACAACTCCTCATGGTGTTGTCCTTTTTACGTACAGGGACAATCGCGGAAGCGTAACGGGATACTGTGGCGAATAATGCCACGCTTCCAAGAGATCATCACAGATCTCACGCACCTCGATGCGTTCATGGAGCGAAGACGGCGGGGGCGGCAGAAAATCGGAGTTTAGCTAGTCAATTCTATTTTCATTTCATAGTTCAAGGGCTTAACTAAATCTGGGGCAACCTGTGCATATCCAGTGGAAATAATAGACTTCAAGTCTGCGATTTGCTCTTCTCATAACTTGGACTCTATGTCAAACTCTAAATCATTGACAGCGGGGACCTCAATGCCATTTATGGCCATAAGTGCATCATTCAGTGTTTCCGAAGGTACAGCAGAAGTTTTTGAAGGGGAGAATCAGACAATTCGGATACAATCTCATTCCTATCGCACGGCAATATCGCTATCTCTTCCCTCAATATGTCAAAGGAAAATGAGTTTCATATTTACAAATTCAGTCGGTTTATTCATAAGTCATATAGATTCTTTTTCATATTTTACTTTTTCCAATTTACAAAGTCTAATATTAATTCTGTACAGGATATCTCTGCCTATAATCATCAGCAGTTCGGTTACTTTGTTGGGCAAAACTTCAAACGTATGAATGGTCTCCGTATTGCGAAGGTGAACACGACAATGGACTTGGCCCAAAGACCAAAGATGGCTATGTCCTAACCCACGGCAGTTTAATCTACTGGGACTAAGACGGCAGTTGGGGGGGACTTCGGCCTCAGGGATAAAAGTCTTCGGACTGCCCGAGTCGAGAAGGGAAAACATATTTAGAAGTTTCCTATCTTGCACCTCATCACAAACAAAAGCAACACTCACCAGTTGTAAATGGCTCAATCTCTCTCCCCCATCATCAGGAGCGGCAGCGGCAGTGGTGGCGGCAGTGGTGGCGACTGGCAGTCCCCATCCGAGACGGGCACTTTTTTATAAATGTGGCCCATTATGCCACAGTTGAAGCAGGAACTCGGCGGTCGGCTCAGTTTCGGGCATTGGCTTTTATAATGCCCCCCATCCCGAGCAGTTAAAACATCTGGTTTCACTTGTGGCGGTGCCTGAGGCTTTATTCCCAGACGACGAGGCAGTTGTTGTTGGCTGCACCTTCACGATGAGACTGCTTGGAGGCCGCCGCCTGCAGACGGAAGCGCTCGTAGCGTTCCAGTAGGGGCTTCAATTCGGCCACCGTACGAGCTGAGTACAGCATGGCCACCCGAGTAGAGTTGTCCCGCAGTCCATCGATGATCATGTCGACCAACTCGTTCTCCGGAATCGGAGCATTCATGGCAATCTCCTGCATTTCGATTGCGAATCTTAAGCACCCTTCGCCTGTCTTGATGCGCCGGCTACGAAGAGCGTGGTACACCTCCTCGATGCTGCGCGAGCGTCCAAACTCTCGGAGGAGAATTGCTTTGAGCTCTCTTTAGCTGTGCACCGGTATCGTTCGCAGCAACACCGCCGCTGTCTCCTCCAGCATGCGACGGCATGCAATCAAACGTAGTGGGTCATTTAACTGGAGGATTTCAAACGCGTCCTCCAGATCGTCCAGCCATTTTTTGACATCATATGCCGTGCAGCGGCGGCAGCGTGTACAGTGGGTGCAGCGGGTACAGTGGGTGCAGCGGCGGCAACGTCGTTGACAGCGGGTGCCGCGGCGGCAGCGGGTGCAGCGGTGGCAGGTGGTACAGCGGGTGCAGCGGCGACATGTATCGCAGCGGCAGGCACAGCAGTGGGTCCGACATCAGTAGCGGGCCCCATGACAACCGGTACCGCAGCGACAGGCACAGCAGTGGACAAGTTTGCAGCGGCTACTGCAGCGGCCGGCACAGTGACAGCAGGCACCGCGGCGGCAGTCACGGCAGTGGATGCGGTGGGCGTGGTGGCGGCCACTTTGGATGCGGAGCGCGTGGCCTGCCGTGTACCGCAATATGTATCCTTTCGGGTAGTCATCCCACTTCTGAGTTGTAATAGAGTATTTATTTTTCTGAAAATATAGCGATCGCAATAGATTTTTTTTGCTGCGCAGCTAGTGCGTCTGTCTAGTTGTCTTGTTGCCGGAAGAAGAAGGAGGCCAACTCCAGTGTGGCCTTAGGCCGCATACCGATATTTCCCCTGGGCAACTTAATACTAACAATCGATACTTAAAGATACTGACTTACTACTAACAATCGATACTTATAATACTGGCTTACTACTAACAATCGATATAAGTGTGAACATTTAACAGACTTCCAAAATAACTGACATCTTATACTATAATTGTGTTTTCTTTTTGTATCCTGTAGTGGATTGTTCCAACTATTTTCGATTTGATTACTTCAACTGCCACATTTTCCTGGTCTTTGTTTAGTTCGATAATTCTTAATGCTGTCAAGAACCTATTTAATGACAACTTGTTGCCATCAAATTCAGGGATGGACGAGGAAACCTGCTTCACATATTCCATATCTGGGGTAACCTGGTCAGGCATTGTATTTTCCTGTAATGTTTCGATTTCGCTATCAATTTCTGTATCAATGTCTATCATTGGCTTAGACTCGTCTAAACCTTCTAGCTGGTCCTCATCGAATTCTGCTATATGATTTTGGTCTTCTCTTATTGTTATAACAATATTTCGTCTTATTGCAATATTGTTTAATCTTGTCTTCAATGTTTGTTTTATTTTGTTACATTAAAACGTATGCTCTTGAGTTAATTTCTCATTAACATCGTTTATTGCAATTACAATATTGTTATATTGTGCTGTTATTATTGTCGCATGGTATACTAAAGTATCATTCCTTATTGTTTTGTTGGAATTAATACATTTGTAAGATTTTTCAAATTTATCTTAATAAGAATTTATTTTTCTTGCTAGTGTAGTCCATTCCGTTGTTCAATGAAAGAATTGAGCTTCTAGCGGTGCATGCGCAGCATCAATATATCTGTTGGGTGTGTTTCGCTGATACTCTTTATTACCACATAGGGTAATGTGGCTTAACACGATGTCGTTCTCGATTTTTGTACAACCGAATAGTGGGCTCACATTACTCTGGAATGTGTTGTAAACACCTATTTATTGAGTTAAAAAGATAAGGATTAGTTTAGAGTCTTCAGATTTAATTTCTAAGTTTTCGGCAGTTTTCTGCAGTTTTGGCAGTTTTCGGCAGTTGGTGCGTCTAGCTTGTTCAAGCGTCACCGGAAGAAGAGAGAAAACTTTCAGTGCGGCACCAGGCCGATACCGATATTTTCCATGGGCGACTTAATACTAACAAACGATACTTAAATCCTAACAATCGAGACTTAAATACTAACAACCGATACTTATTACTAACAATCGATACTTATTACTAACAATCGATACTTATTACTAACAATCGATATTACAATACCGGTTTCGATATATGCGTGAGTATTTAAAAGACTTGTAAATAATTGGGATCTTACAACTCGGCCGTCCTGACGAAGGATCGACCTCGGTCCCAGTGGCCAACCAGGGGGTAAACAACAACATTAACTGGCCAGGTTAAATTTCACCTCATCAGCAGCGGCAGTTGCAGCAACTCATGCTGTCCTCGGTCGGCGTCGTCAGTTGCTCGTCCGGACTGGAGGAGGCAGAAGCAGCAGGCGTGATGACTGTAGCGGAAGACGGCACGGAGGGCACTACGGCAGGCATGTCTTCCCATTGGTCAGCGGCCAAGGGAACGTCAGCGTCAGTAGGATGCGGCCAACAGTATGCATGGCGGCATGCAAGGCATCGAGCAGGGCAGCAGACGTCATCGTCAGATGAAGAGCAGGAGTAATAACGGAGGTACCAGTGGTTCGAATCGCCACTGACTGTACTGGCAGCGGTAGGCTCGGAAGCGGCAGCCGAGACAGCAGCGGGAACCGCAGGGGCCGGCATGGAAGCAGGTACAGCAGCAGCTGGTCTTGCAGCGGCAAGCCTGGAAGCGGTGAATATGTAAGCTGCGGGTACTGCAGCGGCAGGTCTGGAAGTGGCGGCTACAGCAGTAGCGGGTATGGCAACGGCGGACGCGGCAACAGCGGGTACTGCAGCGGCAGGCATGGAGGCAGTGGGTACTGTAACGACAGGCCTGGAAGCGGCGGGCCCAGCAGGAGCTGGCACAACAGCGGCGGGCACAGCAGCGGCGGGCACAGCGACTACCGGTACTGCAGCAGCAGGCACGGCAGTGGGTACGATAGCAGCGGATACAGCGGAGGCGGGTACAGCAGTGGATACGGCGGCGGCAGTCACAGCAGTGGGCACGTGAGCAGCGGGTACAGCAGCGGCGGGCACAATGGCAAGCGGTACTGAGGCGGCAGGTACAGCAGTGGACACGTGAGCAGTGGGCACAGCAGCAACAAGTACTGCAGAGGCAGGCACATCAGTGGGTGTAGCAGCAGCGGTGGGCGTGGAGGCGGCCATCTTAGACGCAGAACGTGTGGCCTGCGTCTGAGCCGATGAAGTTCCATCAGGTTTGGCGGCAAGCGACGACAGCGCCGATTCTTCACTGTCTCGTGCGGCGGTGCCCAGTCGGCGAGTTTGCCCGATTGTGAATGACGGCGGTACCTCGACTCCGCTTGCGCACAGAGCTCTCGTCATCTCCTCCTTAGTAACTCCCATCGTGGAGTAGGTCAGGACAATTTTCCTTAACTAAGCATAACTTGTCAAAATTGGTGGCGTGCGCAGAAATATATCTATTTCCGTCTAGTAATCCCACTTCTGAGTTGTAAACACCTATTTATTGAGTTAAAAAGATAAGGATTAGTTTAGAGTCTTCAGATTTAATTTCTAAGTTTTCGGCAGTTTCGGCAGTTTTCGGCAGTTTCGGCAGTTTTCGGCAGTTTTCGGCAGTTGGTGCGTTTAGCTTGTTCAAGCGTCACCGGAAGAAGAGAGAGAAAACTTTCAGTGCGGCACCAGGCCGATACCGATATTTTCCATGGACGACTTAATACTAACAAACGATACTTAAATCCTAACAATCGAGACTTAAATACTAACAACCGATACTTATTACTAACAATCGATACTTATTACTAACAATCGATATTACAATACCGGTTTCGATATATGCGTGAGTATTTAAAAGACTTGTAAATAATTGGGATCTTACAGTGTCAATGTATTCGTTTTCGAAATTATATATTGTAATAAATTCCCTATGCTTTTGCAATATTATCAATGAGTTAACCCTGAAATCTGGATGCTTACTATATATTTTTTGAATAATTTATGTCATATTGTGTTTTAATTGTTTTTAATTCCTGACTAGATTATTGGCTCTGCTCATATATCTTTTCTTTATCAGTTTGATGTGTTTGGCGTAAAGGGTCAATAGAAATTGACATACTGACACTATAGTTAGTATAAGCAGTAGCAGCCATAAAGCATTGATATCGTCAGTGTGATCAATAATTTTGACATTATTGACCACATTGTCCATATTATCTTTTCTTGGGTATCGTCGCTACCAAACCAACCCATTTTTACAATTTATTTGTTAAAAAAAAAAAATTGTTTTGTAAAACCTTTATAAAATATGATCTCTTTGCAAAATTTATTTTATTTTATTTATTTATTTTATTATTTTTTTTTTTGTAAAAGTAAAAAAAAAATAGTGTTTTTTTTTTTTCTTTACATATATTCCTGCCTATTTTTGCGTGTGGTTTTCAGTCTACACTCTAATTGGACAGCTTTTAATGCCGCACATTTATACATCAATTGTTTTAGTTATAAAAAAAAAAATGCATCGCAGTGCCGGCACTGACTTCACACGCTTCTGTGTGGTGGTACCGGTGCTGGTGGCACAGGCTTCTATGTTGGGGTACCGGTGCAGGCTTCTATGTTGTTACTTATTAAACTTGATATCATATTTAGAACCGCTCGTTGTACATAATTTGTTGTTGTTTCTTGCTTAACTCAAATTATTATTCTAATATTTTTTTTTTTGCATCGATTTTTCTTCTCTCTTTCTTTCTTGTTGTTTTAAATCGGTGTGTGGTTTTGTAGTATAAAACAACAAATCTCTTCTTTTTCCCATCCATATTTGTGTTTTTGCTGTGAATGTTGCTCCGTGTTGGCCATAGTCATTAAGAAATATGCTTTTAATTCCATACAAAAACAAATGAGTCACAAATTTTTTTTTTTATTTATTTATTTATTTATTTATTTTTTTATTTACAGATGCAACCACATCGAACGAGATTAATTTCAAGAGTAAAATTCAAGTACAGCAAACCATGCTGTCTTTTACAAAATTCAAAGTTCTCGAAATTTCCATAGAAGAAGTAGGTCGTTTTCTCTCTTCAGCAAAGAGTGTCTTGATTCATTCAAACATACTCCTCCCTTTGATGATGACGATCCTTATCATCAAATTCACGTCCGGAAGACTCCTGCGAAAAGAATAAACTGAAACGAGAAAGCAACAATTTAACGCTTAGGTGTAGGGTTGGTGTCATTTTCCATCCAATTCTCCTGAATAGGCAATGGACAGAGTTTGACTACCGGTCGTTTCATGAGCCCATTGACTGTCTTCAAAGTCACCACTCTCACTAGTCCATCGGGTCCAGCATGTGTCTCCATTACCCGACCTAGAGGCCATTGATGAGAAGGGAATCGCTCGTCCCTGATGAGCACTATGCATCCAACTGTTAGATTTACCTTGGTCTCCTTTGTAATCGTGATAAATATTCCGAATTCCATCTTCTCCAAAACTGTTGTGCATAATATTGACAATCATCAATCAGAGTAACCTTAGCCAATTCCGGAGCAGGAGGTGCTAAAGGAGCTTCACCGATCAGAAAGTGACCGGGTGTTAATACCATTAAATCGTCGGGATCATTTGATAGGGGACATAAAGGTCTTGAATTTAAACAAGACTTAATTTGCGCCAACGTAGTTGCCATTTCCTCAAATGTTGAAACTTGTTCTCCGAGAGTTCTCTTCAGATGATACTTCATGGACTTCACTCCAGCCTCCCACAATCCACCAAAGTGTGGCGCTGATGGTGGGTTGAAATGCCAAGTGATTCCCTTTCTCAATAATGTTGGTGCAATATGTTTCGTAATGTACGAACAATATGCCAGTTTGTCCACTTGCAATTTTTTGTTGGCTCCAATGAAATTAGTACCGCAGTCACTATAAAAGTCTGTGCATAGGCCACGTCTGCCAATGAAACGGTTAAATGCATCTGACGTCAGATCTCCAACTGGTTCCAAATGAATGGCCTTCGTCACTAGACATACAAACACAGCAATATATCCCTTCTGGGATATACGTCCTCTTCCTTTGCAGGGCGAAATATTTACGGGTCCAGCGTAATCCACTCCAACGGATAAGAATGCCTTAGAGGGGCGTACCCGTATTGCTGGTAACATTCCCATTTTCTGACCTGCAAATTGAGGCTTCATCTTAAAACATGTGATACCGCTGATAAATGCTATACTTGGCATTTCTTTTACTGCTATGTTATCACAGGTCACCTTTCTGACTTCAGTATCAACAACCGACAGCGAATCCTGATCAATAGCAATACAAGGCCATTCGATGTCCGATCCTTGTAACCATTATGGCCCATGCCACCATAATTCACACGATGCCAACTTGGTTGCCGTCATGCCACGGCTTAGATAATCTGCAGGGTTATCTTTCGAGGCGACGTGTCTCCATTGCCTTTCGTCTGAGATTTCCAGAATTTTGTTTATTCGATTGGACACAAATACTTTCCAGTTGGCAGCTCCACCACGGATCCAACTGATGGTTATCATAGAATCTGACCAGAAAATTGTGTTCGAATAATTAATGTTAATTCTTAGATTCTCCATTAGATACTTATAGATTTTGGCTGCTTCAAGCGCAGAACATAACTCTGCCCTAGGTAAGGTTAGTTGTTGTTTAGTTGGCGATACTTTCCCCTTCGACAATAACAACTCTGTGTGATACTTATCCTCTCCAATAGGATAGCGTAAGTAAGCCACAGCTCCATATGCCCGTAAAGAGGCATCGCAAAACAGGTGCAGTTCAGCCACACCACCCGGTAGCCCCCATGTAACATGCCGTGGTATTCGTATAGTTACTACGTTTGGTAACTCCTTCAGGAATTTCTCCCATTCTCTCTTAATAGGATCAAACAGTCGTGCAATTGCTCATAGTAATCCTCTTTGTAGGTGAGCTCGTTGGTGGAACGACATTCAAAGCACAACGGAACTCATCTTCCTTAGGACTCCAGTAGAGACCTAAAGTGCGAATAGTATCATTACCTTCTACGTGTAACAATCCGCTTGATTCTCGATGCTCAACTGGTATGTTCTCTAATAGCTTTGGGCAATTACTCGCCCACTTCCTTAGTTCAAATGTACCACTACGAAGCATTCCAATCACTTGGTTCTTGACATCCTCCGTCTCTGCAATACTTTCGCCACCAGACAGTATGTCATCTACATACATTTGATGATTCACGACATTCACCGCCAGTGGATACTTCTCGCTTTCATCCATAGCTAATTGTTTCATAACTCTCATGGCTAAATAAGGTGTGGAGCTAGTTCCAAACATTTCCGTTGTGCAGGCATATTCTGCCACATGATCACTAGTGTCCAGATTCAATAGAATACGTTGGTACTGCGCGTCGTCGGGTGGAACATTAATACATCTGTATATTTTTTCAATATCGGCCATAAATACCCATTTTAGCCCTCGCCAATTGAGAATGATTCCTTGAAGATGTACGTGCAATTTTGCACCAATTGCTAGAATCTCATTAAGTGATTTCCCATTACTCGTCTTGCTCGATTCATCGAAGACAACTCGTACCTTCGTAGTTGATGACGATTCATTTATGACTGGGTGATGCGGTAGTTAACAATGATCGACTGCCCCCAATGCAGGATTGCCCATCTTACTAGTCCGTGACGTCACACGTTCCATTTGACCCAGCTCCAGATACTCATTTATCGTGCCAACATAAGCGTTCTTCAAACTCGCATCGCTACGCAACCGTCTGTCCAGATAATGTAATCGATTTAACGCGCCTTTATATGAATCTCCAATTACCATTGATTTGTCCAAGTAAGTAAGAAAAGGAAGACGAACAACATATTTCCCAGACGGCATTCGGCTATGTGTCTTAACGAAGAAATCTTTGCACCAGTTATCCTCTACTGAAAGCCCACGTGGCTCTTCGTCGAATTGTTCTAGCTCCCAAAACTTACATAACAATTGTTCAAGTATCTCATCAGCTTCCTTCTTACGGACCGTTATTGTGTAGGACGATCTGCTACCAGCTTCCTGATTCGTTTTCCCTGATACAATGTATCCCAAATGCATATTTTGCGCCAGAGGCATACCACGTATTCCTCGATGCACTTCTTCTAACATCAGCTCATCGTAGTTATCATTTCCCAGCAAAATATCAACTCCTTGTGGACTGAAGAAGTTAGGATCGGCCAACGGTAAGTCCTTCAGATGAGTCCACTCTTCAAATGGCAGTCATTTGATTGGCATGCGCTTACTCACTATATGTATTACTAGCCTCATCTCCTGGAATATCTTGCATACTCCGATAAGGTGTCCATCCTCTTGACACACAATGCATAGGTCTGTCTCTCGAACAACAAATGAAGTCTTTGTGTAGTTCTGGTTAACTCGTAACCCATGTACACCTGGTCTTGCATTCCGATGTCTATCCCGTGATAGATTTCCCTCGATATTACCTGCTGACGCCGTAATCATTTTTCTTTACTGTGTTTCAAGATACTGACTGAGCTCCTCAAAGCTCGGCAGATTCTGCGTTGAAGATATTGACCGCTCCCAATCCACTCTTAATTGATTCGGTAATCTCTTCATCATGTAGTATACTAAAATTTCAGACTGTTGTCGCACATTCACACCAGTCTTCTCCAATGAATTCACACATGAGCGCGAAGTTTGCACAAATCTTCTCAAACTTTCCGCATCTTCATATTTAATTGGTAATTGTTGGTCGAACACATCCATGCAATGTAAAAATAACACTCGCTTGTTATCATACAAATTCATCAAAATTCTCCAAGCCACTTCATAGTTCGCCGCTATTAGCGTTAGATGTTCAATATCCTTAGCTGCGTCTCCAACCAATGAATCTTTCAAATAATGAAAACGATGTAAGTCCGTTAGCTTCTCACAGTGGTGTACTCTTGTTAAAAACACCTTAAACGCCGGCCACTCAATGAATTTTCCGCTGAAGGTAGGCAGTTTAACTGTTGGGATTCTCACTTCCTCCAAAATTGATCCCATTTGTTCATGCACCGTCTGATGCAAACAAGACTCATCAAATGCAGTCGACGCCGGGATTCTCCGATCCTTATGTCTCTGCAACTCATTTCGAATCTCAGCTACTCCCATGATGTAGGTTTCTTCGAAACAGTCTCTGATGTCTTTGTCAAAATATCGACCCTTTATCTCCACATTATCTCGTTCTTGCACGAGTTGGTGATGATTGCGCTGAAAATCTGCGTGAAGGTGGGCCAGCGAGTCCAATCTGGCTTCCAGATGACTCTCGGTATGTCCCGATTCCTCCGATTTATACCGCGCCAATGACTTCTCCAGCAAAGTAAGTAATGTGATTTGCTCCGTAGTAAACGGTAACAGTTTTTCAGCCATATTGAACACCTACCCGAACACATCAACGTTAAATTATACTCACCCAAATCAGTCTATCCACTGCTAATTACACTCCAAATCCAATCGCCAAGATCAATCCTCCCGGGTTTCGGCACCAGAAATATGTTGGCGCCCTTGCGGAGCCCCAAACTGCTCGCTTTGAATGATGCGGCCTTCGGATGATTTCCACCGAGGCGGCTTTGAGGCGCTTGCGATTTGGCAGGAATAAATTATCAGGGTAACTTCAATCCTATATGTACAATTGTCGGTGGGCACAGATGGAACCACATCGAACGAGATTAATTTCTTTTACAAAATTCAAAGTTCTGGAAATTTCCATAGAAGAAGTAAGAAAGAAAAGAATTAAAGTAACGGAACTCCAAGTTTGTCTCTTCAAAGTAATTTGCGCTGTTCTTGGTCTCTCTCTGTCTTTGGTCTTTTTCTCTCTTCAGCAAAGAGTGTCTTGATTCAGTTGTAGCCCAAACAAGAGCCGATAATGAATTTACAAGTTATATTTATTTATTTATTTATTTATTTATTTTATTTATTTATTTATTTACGTCAACTAAGTCAGCAGTCGACGAAAAAGCTTAAGCTAAAATACAGATAATAATTAATTCATGAAGGTAGCTTAGCTTTATGCACAACATCCCCGACCCGGTGGAGGTGTTTTATTTGCAACAAGGTGCCAGCTATGCCCCGATTCACAGCCAATGTGGTCAGGGATGAGTTGCAGTCAATCCAATGTCCAGTCCAGAATACTTTCAGTTGTTACGCTGTAGATAATTAAAAAGTATAGCGCGAAGAGAAGTGACAGATAGATGAGGAGAAATAAGGTGAGAAAGGTTGTTAAAAGATTGGCAAAGAACACGAAGAGGTTCGTGAAGAGAGTAGTTAGTCGGACATCTACTAAGGTGAAGAGTAAAAAAGTTTCTGGTCCGACGTGGGGGAACACAACAATATAGCGTATCTAGTAAATTGGTAGAACTGACTTCGCCGTTGACTACTTTATGTAGAAAGAGAATCCCAAATACGAGCCTACGATTGTAAAGGGAAGGAAGATTAATAAGAAGTCTGTCAGAATAAGAAGGTAGGCGAAGATTCGGGTCCCAATTAAGACCACGTAACGCAAACTTAAGGAATTGCTTCTGTACCGATTCAATACTACGCTGGTGAACATCATATTGAGGGTTCCACACAGGTGAGCAATATTCTAGAGTATTGCGAACTAACGAAGTGTATAAAACCTTTGTCACATATGGATCATCAAATTCTTTGGCCCAACGTTTAATGAAGCCAAGAAGACTGCATGCTCTATTAACAATTGAAGATATATGAATATTATATTATAATATTAAAAGAAAGTTTTGGGTCAAACATACCGCCTAAGTTTTTAAATGATGGTACACAATCTTACAGAACAGACTTAATAGAGTAATGAGCTAGGAACGGCGACAAACGACTGAAAGTCATAAAAGAGCATTTAGAGGCATTAAGGTGTAATTTATTAACGTGACACCAAACACAGAACGCATCGATATCTGATTGCAAGTACTGTTGGAAAGAAGGAGCATTATATGAATAACAAATCTTGACGTCATCCGCAAACATGAGCACGCGTGAATGAGCCAAGGTCAAAGGCAAATCGTTTATAAACAAGGTAAATAACAGTGGGCCCAGATGACTGCCTTGGGGGACACCTGACGTAACTCGAACAGTTTTAGATATCGAGGAACAAAAAGACACCTTTTGGTGTCTGCCAATA
Source organism: Drosophila equinoxialis (assembly GCA_018150345.1). NCBI lineage: Eukaryota > Metazoa > Arthropoda > Insecta > Diptera > Drosophilidae > Drosophila > Drosophila equinoxialis. Next base: position 39,047 of record JAECWI010000341.1, on the reverse strand, counting down.
AGATACGACTTTAACCAAGCCAATAGTTTCGGGGAAAAACCCATGATGTTAAGTTTCATGAGAAGCATAGAATGATCAACCGTATCGAAAGCCTTACTAAAGTCAGTATAAATAACATCAGTTTGACACTTTTACGAAAGCCATGGTGTACATGAACGACCTTTCATGAAGCCATGCTCACAAGCAGAAATAGTGGATCTGGATAGGTGTTGAAGGGAAGACGTAATAATTTTCTCAAACAGCTTAGGTATTGCCGAAAGTTTGGCAATGCCACGGTAGTTAGAAATATCCGATTTTTTACCCTTTTTAAAAAGCGGAATAATAAAAGACTCCTTCCAAATATCAGGAAGCGACAAGTCTCACTCGATATAAAGAATAACCGAGATAAAGGCTTAGATAGGGAAATCGAACACATTTTAAGGATGCAACTAGGTATATTATCAGGCCCGGGTACGAAGGAAGACGTCATAGATGACAAGCTAGAGATAATACAGTCTTCAGTAATATTAGGAAAAAACATACAATTTAAATGTGGAATTGTGAAGGGATAAGGTGTGGGATCCGAAGCAGTAGAAGAATAAGTCGACAGATCTGCAATATCTGAATCACTATTAGCAGTCTGGTCATTAAGTCTGAAGGTGGAAGGTAGTAAATTAGAGCGTCTTTTGGAATTAACAAAGTTATAAAATCTTTTGGGGTTCTTATAAAATTCAACCTTACAGCGAACGATATAATTATTGTAGCATTAAGTAGTTAAAAGGCAAAATTGAGATTTGGCTACAAAATAATTTGCATAGTCAAGTCGCGAACCAGTTTTTTTAAATCTTTTAAAATATCTCGATTTAATGTTACGGAGATTAGAGAGCCTACGTGTGAACCAGACTGGCGCACTGGAGACGGTAGAGACATTCACATAAGGAACGCATTTATCAATTAGAGAATTAAGAGCAGAGTAGAAAAATTTACTGCACAATCTATATCACAGCACTTAAATAGAAATGACCAATCAAAAGAGAAAATAAGACTGTTAAGAAGACTGAAATATATTTTACGAAAACATCTACGACGAGAATTTGAGATGTTATTGAATGAATTATTATCGGAATTGTAAGAAAAAGTAATTTCAATGGTAGGGTGATAAGTATCTTCAGGCTTCACTAGGGGCTGTGTTTGTGATACAGCACTAACAGTGGGATTAGAGACAAAAACAAGATCGAGGATTCTTTTAGAAGAGTTAAGAAAAGAATTCAACTGATATAGCGGACATTCAAGTAGGCTATCAAGAAAAACATGTTGAGATGAGGGAATTAAGAAAGATAGATTATCATCAGTGTTTGATCTGCCAAGTTGCAGATGGTACAAAACTCCAATGCTCAATAGCATGTGGAGTGGAGTAAGGAAAAATAAGTCTTCTCCTCTTCGAATTCCATAAAGAAGTCATTTTTATATTTCGGTATCATGAGTTAGAAGCTCTTCATGAGCCATGTAACAGAAGCTTTTAGAACATGTTAATGTAAATACAGTGGTAGAAATTCCAATAATCTTAAACAAATAATATAAGAAATTTTAAGATATATAAATCTAAGTTAACGATGACGTCTCCTCCAACATACTCCCCCATTGAAGGATGAAGTGTGACTCCTTCAATTTACATAAACGTCATCTCTCAAAGGCAATGGAGCAAGTTTGCAGATTGGGCGACGAATTATTCCTTTCTTGGTGCGAACATCGGCTACTCTGACCCTTCCATCTGCCCCAAGTATGCGTTCGACCACACGTCCAGTGATCCAGCATTGCGGTGGAAGATTGTCTTCATGGATGAGAACTAATTGATCCCTTGCGATGTTGTTTTCAGGATGCAACCACTTAGAGTGTTCTTGTAATTGATGGACATAGTCGCGCTTCCAGAGTTCCCAAAAGCGTTGCTTGAGATAGGTCACCAACGAGATAGATAAAGTTTTGAGTCATTTACTATCGGTTCAGGGATCGCTTGCAGTCAACATCCGATCAATAAGTGGCCAGGCGTCAGGGCCTCTCCGTCATTGGGATCATCGCTGTGAATGGATATTGGACGGGAATTCAATATCGCCTCCACTTCAATTGCAATCGATTGAAGCTCTTCGTACGTTAAATGAGAAGAGGTCAAATTTTTTATGAGCAGAGTCTTTATTGACTTTACTGCGGCTTCCCATAAGCCTCCAAAATGGGGAGCACGCGGTGGAATGAAGATGAATTCAAAGCCTGCATTTCGGCTAAATTCCTCCAGATTTTTTGCATTGAGTTCTGAACACAATTGCCGTTTGAAGCCTTCAAGTTGCGAACATGCTCCGACAAAGTTGGTGGCATTGTCACAATAAATCCTTTTGGGTATACCACGTCGTCCGATGAATCGCTTCAAACAGAGAATAAAATTATTAGCAGAGAGGTCTGAGATTAGTTCTGTATGAATAGCTTTTGAAGAAAAGCAAACAAATATGGCCAAATATGTCTTGTAAAGAACTTTGCTTCGAATGCGGTACGAAGTAAGGAATGATCCACATAGATCCACTCCGCATATCAGAAACGGGCGTTCGGCCAGGAGACGGTCAGCTGGGAGGTTACCCATGATTTGTCGCATTAATACTGGTTTATAATGATAGCAATGTGTGCAACTTCGAACAACCTTTCGGACCAATTCGCGAGCATTTACAATCCATACTGTTAGGCGCAGAATCGCTATCAGAACCTTAGCTCCCGCGTGAAGGTTTCGCAAGTGTAGATCTTTAATATATTTATAAGTGAAATGATGAGTCTTTGGAAGCAATAATGGCATTCTTGCGTCCAACGGTATGTCAGCCATTGCTAGACGGCCTCCAACACGGATAAGTCGAATATTTTGAGAACCTATCTGTTCATTTGAGATGAATGGATTTAATTTTTGAAGCTCCGGCTTCAGACTTCGTCCTGCTTGTAAGTCCTTTAGTTCTTTCGCAAACACATCACTCTGAATGGAAGAGATTATATAATTAAAAGCCAATTTAAATTCTTCTACTGAAATACTTTTTGTAGCATTAATCGTATTATTGCGGTTGATAGGAACTCGTAAAACGTATGCTAAGACTCTCACAATCATACGAAACGATGATAGTCTACTAATGATCTGCTCAACTATGCTCTTTTCTTTATAACTAGTGCTACATTTCAATACAAGGGTGTTTCGCAATTCTAATTCTTTGGGCTCGAAATCTGTCCTTCTTTCAGATTTCGGCCAATGTAATGCATCAAGTGTTAAGAACTTTGGTCCATGAAACCAAATTGTCTGCATCAAATCGCGCGCTGCACAGCTACGTGAAACAATGTCGGCTGGATTATCCTTTCCAGGCACATGACTCCAAATAATATCCTGCGATTGAGTTTCTATGGTTGATACGCGATTGGCAATAAAGCATTTTAGAGTTGATGGGTGCATTTTAATCCAATGAAGAACGACAGTTGAATCTGTCCAAAAATATGTTTTGCTGACAAGACAATTTAATTTGTGTTTGATTTTAGTCCATGTTTGGCAAAGTAAAACGGAAGCACAAAGCTCTAAACGAGGTATGCTTTGTGATTGAGTGGGCGCAACTCTCGATCTCGAAATGATCAATGAAGTTACATATTTTCCGTTGTCCAATACCCTTGCGTATATGCAACATCCATACGCTTGATTTGAGGCATCCGAAAATCCATGAATTTCACACTTATTTTTTGGTGATGTGTTGACAAATCGATTTACGCGAACCATGTCAAGACTAGATAAATCAGCTTCAAGTTGTTGCCATCTAGTCCTTAGGATCTCTGGCAACGGGTCGTCCCAGTCCAAACGCTCGATCCACAAGTCTTGGATCAAAATTTTGTAGCTTACTACTACTGGAGCTAATAATCCTATCAGATCATAGAGCCTGGCCATGATCGATACTATTTTTCGCTTTGTTGGTATTGCAGTTAATGGAAGATCAAATCGAAATAATATAAGATCTTCAGTTGGCAGCCACGACATGCCAAGAGCCTTGGTGACATCACTATTGTCAATATTGAGATTATATTCATAATCTGTTGGTGCCCCACTAAAATTCCACTTTGTCAATTCTAAGCCTGCCTTGGAGAGCAATTTGGTAACTTCATTCGTCTTAGCCTTGAGTTCTTCGATTGAGTCAGCTCCATAAAGTAGATCGTCGACGTACATATCCTCAGCTAATACCGCAGATCCAATTGGAAACAACTTTCGAGTTGAAGAAAACGTCTTTTTGCACAGGACAACGAGTCTCCAAGTTTCTCAGGCGATTCCTTGAACGGCAACCGAACCTGTATGCGCCCTGATTCCAAGAATTGTGTGTGCACCTGAAAGTGAGCTTCACATGCTTGTTCTTCTGAGGTTAACAAAATATCTTTATTTTGAATTCCAAGTAGTTCATCCATTTTCCAAAACCTTTGTAATAATATGTTAAGGTCTTGCTGTTGCGTTAAATTACAAGTGTAGTGTTGAGTTGATTGAGGCTCAGCAATCTTGCCACCGACGATCCAGCCTAATGCAGTTTCCACTAGATGAGGAAGACCAATTCCTAAACTAATTTTACCCGTCTTAAGTAGATCAAAAAACTCCTTTACGCTAAGCAATAAATCTACCTTTCCGGGCTTATAAAAGAATGGGTCGGCTAACTCAACTTCTTTGGGAATAACCCAATTTGACACATCTAGTCTTTTCTCAGGTTGAGGTAGAGATATAGATTTAGTCACGATAAACTCCATATTCCATTCATCAGGAGATATTCTTGAACGAATTTTGGTAGATACGGAATGTTTCATATGTGTACGTATTTCACCGATTCCAGCAATCTCATAATGATCGTAACGAAACGGAAGCTGAAGCCTTTTGGCTAATTCTTCAGTTATAAAGGTAAGCTCAGAGCACGAATCAAGTAATGCTCTTGCGAGCTGAAACCCACCAAGTTTGTCTTGAATAAGAACAATGGCTGTTGGAAGTAATCCCCGCCGAGCGTGGCGAGTCAACATTGATGTTGCAAATGTTTTACTTTCGTTATATGTATTATGACTGATTTGTTGCGATTGATGATGAATAGAAGGTTCATCTGGTTGATAATTTCCCTGGACATTTGAATCCTTATGCATGTTTGTGTGATGTAAACCTCCACAATATCGACATCTATTCAATGAAGGACATTTTGAGGCTGGGTGACCCTTATTGAGGCAATTCAAGCAAAGTGACGCTGTTTTAACAATCTTAAATCGCTCAATAAACGGTAGCGAAATAAAAACTGGACAGAATGCTAACCTGTGCTCAGTCGACTGACATTGAATGCATCTACTTTGGGCTACAACAAATACTTTTGAAGTACTATGAATTTTGTCTCTGACGGGTCTTTCCTCTTGTCGGTTTCGCAGATACCCTTCCAAATACTGACAGTGTCGACTGAGAATTTGATAACAGTCGGCCCAGTCTGGCAATTTATCGTATTCTTGAACCCCGATCGTATGCTTGTTTGGATTCAAGATCAATTTTTGACATAACAATATGAATAAGTACTGCGTTTAATACATCAGCTTCAGACCCAAGAGACAACAATGATCCGCGGAGAGCTGAAACCGTATCCAAAATTGTACGTAGAGTAACAGCGTCTGCCTTTTTTCATGCTAGCAAGTTTAAATAAACTTGATATATGTTCTACGAAAATAAGAACTTTTTTTGTCATATCGCTCGTTGAGGCGATCTAGGGCCCTGAGGATAATTTTTCTTCTGAGACTTGAAATGGCGAGACTACGCTTAGAACTTGGCCAGATAGACAACTTATTAGATAGTTAAATTTGTCCACATTGGACAATGAGTTGTCTTCATGTACCATATTTGTAAATGAAGTAATAAATTTTTGAATTCCCCATATTTGCCGTCGAATTTAGGTAATTTGAGGGATGGAAGTCGATTATGATGTCCACCATGATAAGTCGATGAGTTAAAGAAACTAAGTTCTTCTGGCTTTTCCTTCTTACTTGCGCCGATGCGCCGTAATATGATCGCCTTTGTTTCTATAAAAAGATTTTCTATCTCTGCCCGACTCGCGTCTGCAGGATCTAGCTTCTCAATATTGGTTAGAACTTGTAATGCCTGTTTGAAATACGACTCAACAATTTGAGACTCCAGGGCTCAGGTCATTGATGAAGAAGTCCGATGACAACTATCCAAGATGATTATATAATAATCGAGAAGTCCAATGTTGAATTTCCAAGATGATGATGTAAGCTAAAAAGTCCAATGATGACTGTCCAAGATGATGTAACGACGAATGCAATATAATTAACGAATAAACGACTTTATATAGTTTTTAAGGTTTTATGTTGGGACTTGCGAAGTGCAAGGTCCTGTCACGGTCGCCAATGTTTGATCTGCCAAGTTGCAGATGGTACAAAACTCCAATGCTCAATAGCATGTGGAGTGGAGTAAGGAAAAATAAGTCTTCTCCTCTTCGAGTTCCATAAAGAAGTCATTTTTATATTTCGGTATCATGAGTTAGAAGCTCTTCATGAGCCATGTAACAGAAGCTTTTAGAACATGTTAATGTAAATACAGTGGTAGAAATTCCAATAATCTTAAACAAATAATATAAGAAATTTTAAGATATATAAATCTAAGTTAAGTTATGTCAGCCGAAAAGGTTAAGCTATCACAGAATAATTTAGAGAGCTTGGTAAGAAGTCCTCTTACATTTTGATAGTGAATGCGAAGACTAGACATTAGTTTTTTATAACAGAAGATACATTAGGAAGGTGGACAGGCAAAGGGCGGGAGCGCTTATTGGGCGCAAATTCGTGTACAACTAGGCCCTCTGGCCAAAAGTTAGGGTCAACCATAGCTAAGAAATACTCATTTGGTACAGTAATTTTAAAAGAGGAGATTTCGCGAGGCCTGGAAAACTTAAACTTTTGAATTGAAACCTTAGCAGGGCATATATTACCAATGTAAGCTGCCACAGACGTATCTGGAGAAGTATCTGGAGCAAGCCTAGAGATAAATAATTGTTTACGATGAGGCACTACAGTTAGTGGAGGCGGAGGAGCATTGGGATCCTGCAAGTGATTGAAAGCCAGCATGATCCAGTAATTGATCAGAGTTCCCGTGAGGGATCGATTGAGGTACACCAGGGCTTGTAGTGGGTTCATCAATCTGAAAAGAAGAGCATAATGATGGACAAGAAGATGGTGTAGGCGAAAGTAAAATCGGAGAAGATGTAATAGAAAGTGCGGGCGACTGCTTATGAGGCAACTCAAGGGTACATTTCTTGGGCAATTCTTTAGAAGGTGGACCAAACTTGAATTGCGACAATAAATGTATGCTAGAGTCACACTCATTAGACAGCTGTTTGGCCATTTTATTTAGAGAAAGAAACTTTAAACGAAGATCCCTGTACATTCGGCTAAAATCAAGCTGCTGGCTGGCACAAGATGGGCAAGTCCAGCGCATTAAGCCAAGCTCAGTCCTAGACACAGACAAACCAGAAAATTTGTCGTAATCACGGCCGTTGAGGCCAGCACATTTTAAGTGAATAAGATTATCGCAAAGCCAACACGATATTGCTCTATACTGATCGTCAAAACGATCAGAATGCTTGCAATTGGGCAGACAACAAGCCATTGAAAAGCCAAAATAAATACAAGGCAAAAAAAAAAAATATATATATATAGAAAAATGTAAATAAGCAGCACAAACATAATTATCGATAAAAAATCAATAATTACAAATAAAACAAAGAGACAGCTAGAGTACACAGCACAAGAGAGAGTGCAAGAACAGTTATAAGACGAGCTTTGAGAGGCGGCTTTATAAATGTGATTACGCGGGAGGGAAGCTGAGCACAAGCGCAAGCACAAAGCAGAGAGAACAACAAAACCACTAGCACTGATGGTATGATGGGGGCGATGAGGGGGAGCAACTGCAGAAGCAATGACGAGAGAAAACAATAAGAAAAAAATGAAAACAATTTAACTGCACCAAACACTAATCAAAAAAGAAAAAAACAAAACTGTTTAATTTGGCGAATTATGCAAATAAAACACATGGGTTCAAGCAAACGACACCAGCGAAAACGAAAACAAACTAGGCACAATTAAAAATTGAAAAGAAAACAATATATATTAATAAAACTCAGGAGCTAAGCAAAAACACGACCGTCACATCAGAGAACAGAAGCTTATTTTTGATAATTAATTTAATAATTAAATATATTCCATTTGAAGTTCCACTAAACACGTTCTGTGCACTCATTCGTGACACTTGTCACGGTCGCCATGTAGAAATATGACAATTGAATAATCGTAATTGTAGAAATAAGACAATAGAATAATCGTTGCGTTTTTCTTGACGGTAAAAACCGAATGAATTTTATTTAAAAATGTTATGTGCTTAGCCTAAGAATTCATAAGTATAAAGTTCTGCCGCTGGAGGCAGCAGAACGAGAGAGCGTATTATGTATGTATGTATATATGTACGTATATATATATAAATGTATGTGGGAAATGGCATTGAGAGAGAGCAATCCGAAGTGATAGAAGAGAGGAGACAAACACGTAGTGGCCGAACATTCTAGTAGTTGAGAGAGAGCAGGCCATACGATCATTATATAAGTTGAGAGAGACTTGTTAAAGAGGCCGCGGGTCATTCGCAAAGAGACTGTCAACTGAGTCGCACGTCAAGGTCCATAAGTAGTCCAGTGTTATTTTTATAAGTATGTTTAAATCTTAACAATATATTGAACTCGATTGTCATCAAACAATTCAAATATTAATAAATAAATAAATATAGTAACGATCATTAAATCACCACTACATGTATAAATTAAACACTTCCTTCACTCACGGGTTAAAAAAATAAAGTTTTATTTAAAAAGTCACTTTTATTACAATACAGTATATGTTACTTATAACTGAAAGATGCTGACTTTGGTGAGTGAGTTCCGCGGAGTTTAAGCGAAGTTACCGTATGAATAGGACTTAGGCTCAAGACTGATTTTCTATGATTTGATTATGTTGGATGAAGGCTTGGGTGATCGACGTCGTCGTAGGCGGCGGCGTTGGCTGAGTCCAATAGTCCACTTTAAGTGCGTGGGACCATTCTTTGTTTACACAAGTGTTCAGGACCATTCTTTGTTTATTGCCGAAATTTGTAAAGTGATTCTGGGTATGCACCGAACCCGACACCATTCTTCTAGGGCCTGGGAAAGTGGGGTGCAGGCTTATTGTTTATCCTAGCGATCGTACTGGTACTTGGGATTGGTGATCATGCGACAAATGAGAATGTGACGATTGAGTGGGGTTGACCAATGGGTATTGCATGTGATGATGAAATAGGGTCGGCCAATGGGCATGCGGTTAATGGGCATGTGTTGACGGACTTGGGTCTATGGCTTCTATGTTATGGTATAAGTGTAATAGAAGTGCTTAACTCCTCCCCCCCTTTAAGTGCGGACGTCCTCGGTCGCAACAACATATTGGACAGGCCCGATTGAGACTTCCATTGGTGGACCATGGTGGCCTGTTCCGTGGCTGCGGTATTTTTTGATGATGCAATATGTTATCGTCGCAGCTGCTAGAAGGGTTAGAATAATCCAGTTTGATGAAGACATAATCAAGTTGTTTCTTTGGATACGCTCCAGATTATTAGTATTATTAATGTGTAGCTCCTTGATCATTTCCAGCGATAGCTTTTCACCTCTCTGCTGCTTATTTGATAGCAATTGTAACAGCGGCGGTTGAACCTCGGCTTCAAAGCGCGTCTTCACAATATACCAGGAGTCTTCTATAATTACTGTCGCGTTTTCCGCTTGGATTATAAAGGTGCCTTCTAGGGTGATGTTTTCTCCATTGATGCTGATGTCCCCTTGGAATTGATTCAGCAGCAAGGTACCGGGCATTATTTCCGAATGAGATTTTACATGCTGGTTGTTGATGACCTTACATTGGGGACTCCTTCTTTGCAAGTAGGCTCCTATACATTTACTGTTTTCTAATTTAGTCAGATCTTCCAGTTTACAAATTGTCTTACCATTATTAATTTTACAATTACTCTTATTGGTTAACCCGAAGTATTTCTTGTTACATTTCATAATATTTTCATAGTCTATTTCTTCTATAAATTTTTGATATTTAATTGGTATTGCTAGGATTTGTTTACAAATTTCATTAATTACTTTGGGTAAGCTAACAATATAAAGGAGTGATTTACCATCTGAGGCTACACTGACCTCGGCAAACTCTATTAATTCTTCAATGTTTATAAATGTTAAACTCTCCTCTTTAATTGTTTTGATGAAATCTATTTCGGCAGAGGATAATATTAGTGAATTTACTGTATTGGCCTTGGCCCAATCGATAGCGTAGATAATATTTGTTATTTCTTCTCTTAGGAGACTCAATTTAAATTTGGTTATTTCAATTTCTTTTGACTTATTATTAGATTCGGGTTTACCACTAATTAATATAGTATTGGTTATCTTAATTAAATCATTTATCTTATTCTCTATTAGATTATTAATTACGACCTGCCGATTATTGTTTACCAATTGTTCATTGATCTTATTTACCACAATCATATGATCTTCATGATCAGGTGTGCCCGCTAACCATTTCCATGCCGTGCCAAGTATATCAAGCGATCTTTTGTTTCTAAACTGCATCGGCTGAAGCCTCCTCAGTTCATTCTGTATCCGCGTTATCTCATAGGCCAAAAAAGGCTGGTACGGACTTAGGTTTGTCGAATTTCTGACGACTTCTTTTAAAACGGATATGGCCATTTGATATTTTTCTAATTCGATGACATGGACGATTTTAAAGGTTCCATTCTGGCGCGCGGCTAACCCGGTTTCCAACATGACCACTCTTGACTTAGTGTAGTCTAATATGGTTGTGTGACCCCAGCAAAGTGGTAACATAAGCAATCTGTCGGAAGAGGATGTTTATCAATATTTCAAGTGGTTTTTATGAACTATCCTGCCTGACCTGGTTTTAACTTTGGTATTAAGATCTTCGGCTACTATTTCTTTTTTATATCTAGACGTTAGTTTCGAACCTAATCGTTTATTAATCCTAACGTAGATGATTTCACCTGGATCGTAAGTTTTTACGGGTTTTTTTGTTTTGTTATGGTACCCTAGATCTTTGTTTTGTTTCTTTAAGATGTTTTCTGAAATCTTTTCCCTTTCGAGTGCTAATTTTTCTGGTGTGTGGATTAAATTTGTTGCGAAAAATGCTTCTATTGGCTTTTTATTGGTTGTACTGTGGATCGTTTTATTGTATTCATCTACAGCCTTAAATATTAAATCCTCAAATTCCATTTCGGGGTGCTCTAACTTCAAGCATCTCATTATTTCCGTATATGTGGAATGAAATCTTTCTATTTGGCCGTTGCTAGATGAAGTATGTGGTGGGGTAGTGTGGACTTGTATCCCTAACTGATTGTTTAAAAGAAATTTTATTGATGCAGAATTTAAAGACTTTTCGTTATCCATTACCACGGTTTTCGTCATACCGAAGGCTATCAATAACTCACGTAGGGGCACGTTAAGATGTTCTGCTGCTTTTGAGTTTACGAGTTTGACTTGCGCATACTTAGAAAATTTGTCTATGGCTGTTAAAATTATCTTATTTTGGGTGGAATATAAATCTATATGGATTATTTCGCCTGGATATGTCGGAATAGGGGTTGGTTGTATTTCTTGATTCGGAGGGTGTCTTTGGTATCTTCGAAAGTTTACATGTTTGGCAAGAGTTTACTATTGCTTCTACCTTTTCTTCATACCGGGGAAAAAATATTCAGATAGGATTTGTTTTTTTATTTTCGATGGAATTTCTATGTGCTCTAAGGTGTTCTTTAATTATGATTTCTTGTTCTTGGGTCTGATCATGGACATCTACAGCTTGGATTTGTGTGAATCTTGCCTTGTAATTCCTAAAATGCTCCGGAAAAATTTGTTGAATTCTTCCCATGATACTTTCGGAAGTGAAAATACCATTTACTATTCTCGGATCCATTTTTTTCTTTTAAAATAGTTATAAGATCGTCTTCGGAATAATTACATCTCACTATTGTATGTCTATGGTATGTGGGGAATGGTATTTCAAAGGTGGTGGATTCGTTATCACCAGTGAGGATAAACAATTGGTTTTTAAAAACATTGATGGGGACTTCCATTGCTGGAATGAGTTCATGCCCTGAGCTTTCATCGCTGTGGACTGTAGCTGACGTACTACTAGCATTTATGCTGGTAGGGTTTCTGGAGAGTGCGTCTGCTACGACATTTGAGCTACCCGGCTTATATTTTAACTCGTAGTTATATTCCTCCAGGTAACTTTTCCACTTTTTCAGCTTTACGTTGTTATTTTTTTGGGCTGAGAGCATAAGTGAGAGTCTGGTGGTCGGTGTAAATGATCACCTTGGATTTGCCGTATACATACATCCTTAGCTTATCCAATGCCCATACTATTGCTAGCATTTCTCTTTCATTTGTGGCATAGTTTTCTTCAGCTTTGGATAGCGCACGGGAAAGAAATGTAATGGGTCTCCCATTCTGTTCTAGAGAAGCTCCTAATGCGATGTTTGAGGCATCGGTGGTTAGATGGAACTCTTGTTTAAAGTCAGGGTATGCTAGCATAACGTCTTGTGACACTAATGCATTTTTACTTTCTCGAAGGCATCGATTTCGGCTTCACCTAATCGGATTTCGATCTTGCTTGAGACATTTTTCTTGGCTCTGCCATGTTCTCCTCTCAATAACGCAGTCAAGGGTCTAGCTAATTTAGCAAAATCTTTAATAAATCTTCTGTAATAAGTAGCTAATCCCAGGAAGGACCTTAGTTGTTTTAGGTTTTTTGGTATGGGGAACTTTTTAATGGCTTGGATTTTCTCTGGATTGGTTTTAACTCCTTCCCTTGAAATTACTACGCCTAGGAAGTCAACGCTATGTCTTAGGAATTTGCATTTATCTACTTGGATCTTCATGTTTGCCTTAGACAGGGTAGAAAATACCAGAGCTAGAGCTAGATGTCGGAAATGCTCTTCCTCCGATTTACTGAATATTATTATGTCGTCGATATAGACGTAACAGATCTTTCCAATGAGATCTCTCAAAATATCATCGAGAGCTCTTTGGAATATTGATGGGGAATTCTTTAGGCCGAAGGGGAGTCTCGTGAATTCGTATTTCCCTCCATTCACCGCGAATGCAGTTTTTTCGATATCAGATTCCTTAAGGGAAATCTGATGAAATCCGCTCTTTAGATCAAGAACAGAGAAATACTTGTTGTTGCCCAATTGTGCAACCATTTCTCCGATTTCGGGGATAGGATACCTATCCGAAACTGTGACTGCATTGAGCTTTCTATAATCAATGACCATCCTATATTGCTTATTCCCAAGGCTGTCACTCTTTTTAGGGACTATCCACACAGGGGAATTATAGGGCGACCGTGAGGGTCGTATTATACCATCTCGTAATAATTCTTGTAGCTGGTCTTCTACTACTTCTCTTAGAGAGGCTGGATATGGGTAATGCTTGGTGTAGACTGGAGTGTCTGTTGTCGTTCGGATTTCTCCTTGGACATTAGTGGCATAAGTCAATTTTTTGTTTGGGTCCGCGAATAGCGATTCGTACTCCTCTTGGAGCGCTTTTAACCCTAGTTTCTGCTGATTAGTGAGCTCATCTGAATTGATGGTATGGACTTGATGGGCTCGCATCTGCTTCACTTTAACAACATGAGAGTTGTTGACGTATAGTAGATCTTTCCCTACATCAATGATAGCGTTTAACTCTCTTAGTGAGTCATTACCTAGAATTCCATGGAACGGATTCAGATTAGGTAGTAGGAAGAACGTTATTGGTTTATTGGGTTCGTTAAATAAACCCAAATGGATATGGCTGGTTATTAGAATGCGACCACTTACGGTGTTCGCGTAAAACTTGTGTTCATTCATTTTGATATTTTTTGCTATTTCTGGTTGGACATAATTTTTGTTCGAGCCGGTATCTATTAAGAAATTGTATGAGGTTCCGTCTTTGTCCCGGACAACAAAGTACGGCAAAGAGGAACACTTTAACCTAAAAAATTAATGGTGTCCTCGATTTGTGGTTGTTGAGGCTCCTGAGATTGTGGTCTGGTTTCCTCTTTGTTCTGTGAGACTAACTCTGAGTTGTCTCCTTGTGAGGTAAAATATTCCTCCTGCTGCTGATATTCTTGAACCTCAGAGTATGGGACTAATTCAAAAAGGTCTTCTTGGCCCTGATAAGCAGCCTGATAATCGGACATATCGGAGTAGTGCTCTTCTTGAGGCGGTATGGTGATATATTGTTCACCTGACATACCAGTTTCGATATGGAATTGCCTCTGCACTTTATTGGGGAAATTTGCGGTGGACTGGTTGACCCTCTTGAGAGCAAATTGTTGTGGTGAATTAACATTCGGTTTGTTCATGTAGTTAACTTTTTGGTTAAAATAGAGCCGTCGACATCCATTGGAGTTGGTGCCGGCTGAGGTTTCGGGGCAAATGGCCTCGGTGGTGCGTTGAAAAATACGGGGTTATTAGATTGAGAGAATTTGTTTTGAGGAATGAACACGTTTTGCATGGGTTTCTGATTATAATAGTTGTTGTTGTTGTTGTAAGGTTTGGGTAGAATTGCTGGTATGTATGATCGTTGGGGTTGCATGTTAATTTTAGCATACTGCGGGAGTTTTGGTCCTACAGGTGGACGAGTGTCACGATGGCCGATAATGTTCCTAGCCCTCTTGTTATCCAACATCTCGCACAATTGCAATGCATGCCTCAGATCCTTGGGTTGAGCTAAGCTCATTCTGTCTGAAAGATCTCCGTTCAGACCTCTGATGAAGGTATCTAGAGCCCTATCTCTGACCTGTTTAGCCATGGCTTGCATAGTCTCGGGAGTATAACCCATCGTTTCGATTTGGTCTAGAATTAATGACATCTGTTGATAAACGGCGAAGTAGAAGTCATGAATGGAGGTGCCCTTCTGGGTCATGGTAAATAGCTGATATTCTAAAGTGCTTAAATCTCGTTTGTCCGAGTACTCAGATAACAAACACTGCGAGATTGCATCCCAATGTAATGCGGTGCGATAGACCTTCAACAATGTATTGGCATGGCCTGTAATTTTGCCTTGAATGGTCACAAGGATTGCATAATATTTGGGTGTTCCCTGAATGGGAGCATACAATTCCATCAAACGTGTGGCGGAAGCAAACCATGTTGAGAACTCTTCACGGCTACCTGAGAATTTGTCAAGATTCTTTACGATGTCTGGCACTTTATCTAGTTCATGCCAATTATCCTGAACGCTAGCTGTCTGGTCCCTAAAGGGAATATGTCCTGGCTGAGAATAATTTATTTGTTTCACTATTTCCTGTAACTGAGACGACAAAATTGTCTGGATAGCTACATCTAATCCCTGTATTGACAGTGCCTCGATTCTATTTGCGGTTGATGCACTTGAGGTAGATGCTGTCGGAGCATCAGAACCTGCTGCATGAATACCACCCTGCTGGAGGACTGCGGCTTTTACCCAGTTGTCTTTAGTCATTTTGGAAATGGGTTTTTATTTTTTTTTTTTTTTTTTAAATTAGGATTGATTCAAGGAAATAGCTGTTACGAAATCGCGAATACGAAAAATATAATCCGCGAAAATTAAATTTTTTGCGACCGTGAGGGTCGTATTATACCATCTCGTAATAATTCTTGTAGCTGGTCTTCTACTACTTCTCTTAGAGAGGCTGGATATGGGTAATGCTTGGTGTAGACTGGAGTGTCTGTTGTCGTTCGGATTTCTCCTTGGACATTAGTGGCATAAGTCAATTTTTTGTTTGGGTCCGCGAATAGCGATTCGTACTCCTCTTGGAGCGCTTTTAACCCTAGTTTCTGCTGATTAGTGAGCTCATCTGAATTGATGGTATGGACTTGATGGGCTCGCATCTGCTTCACTTTAACAACATGAGAGTTGTTGACGTATAGTAGATCTTTCCCTACATCAATGATAGCGTTTAACTCTCTTAGTGAGTCATTACCTAGAATTCCATGGAACGGATTCAGATTAGGTAGTAGGAAGAACGTTATTGGTTTATTGGGTTCGTTAAATAAACCCAAATGGATATGGCTGGTTATTAGAATGCGACCACTTACGGTGTTCGTGTAAAACTTGTGTTCATTCATTTTGATATTTTTTTGCTATTTCTGGTTGGACATAATTTTTGTTCGAGCCGGTATCTATTAAGAAATTGTATGAGGTTCCGTCTTTGTCCCGGACAACAAAGTACGGCAAAGAGGAACACTTTAACCTAAAAAATTAATGGTGTCCTCGATTTGTGGTTGTTGAGGCTCCTGAGATTGTGGTCTGGTTTCCTCTTTGTTCTGTGAGACTAACTCTGAGTTGTCTCCTTGTGAGGTAAAATATTCCTCCTGCTGCTGATATTCTTGAACCTCAGAGTATGGGACTAATTCAAAAAGGTCTTCTTGGCACTGATAAGCAGCCTGATAATCGGACATATCGGAGTAGTGCTCTTCTTGAGGCGGTATGGTGATATATTGTTCACCTGACATACCAGTTTCGATATGGAATTGCCTCTGCACTTTATTGGGGAAATTTGCGGTGGACTGGTTGACTCTCTTGAGAGCAAATTGTTGTGGTGAATTAACATTCGGTTTGTTCATGTAGTTAACTTTTTTGGTTAAAATAGAGCCGTCGACATCCATTGGAGTTGGTGCCGGCTGAGGTTTCGGGGCAAATGGCCTCGGTGGTGCGTTGAAAAATACGGGGTTATTAGATTGAGAGAATTTGTTTTGAGGAATGAACACGTTTTGCATGGGTTTCTGATTATAATAGTTGTTGTTGTTGTTGTAAGGTTTGGGTAGAATTGCTGGTATGTATGATCGTTGGGGTTGCATGTTAATTTTAGCATACTGCGGGAGTTTTGGTCCTATAGGTGGACGAGTGTCACGATGGCCGATAATGTTCCTAGCCCTCTTGTTATCCAACATCTCGCACAATTGCAATGCATGCCTCAGATCCTTGGGTTGAGCTAAGCTCATTCTGTCTGAAAGATCTCCGTTCAGACCTCTGATGAAGGTATCTAGAGCCCTATCTCTGACCTGTTTAGCCATGGCTTGCATAGTCTCGGGAGTATAACCCATCGTTTCGATTTGGTCTAGAATTAATGACATCTGTTGATAAACGGCGAAGTAGAAGTCATGAATGGAGGTGCCCTTCTGGGTCATGGTAAATAGCTGATATTCTAAAGTGCTTAAATCTCGTTTGTCCGAGTACTCAGATAACAAACACTGCGAGATTGCATCCCAATGTAATGCGGTGCGATAGACCTTCAACAATGTATTGGCATGGCCTGTAATTTTGCCTCGAATGGTCACAAGGATTGCATAATATTTGGGTGTTCCCTGAATGGGAGCATACAATTCCATCAAACGTGTGGCGGAAGCAAACCATGTTGAGAACTCTTCACGGCTACCTGAGAATTTGTCAAGATTCTTTACGATGTCTGGCACTTTATCTAGTTCATGCCAATTATCCTGAACGCTAGCTGTCTGGTCCCTAAAGGGAATATGTCCTGGCTGAGAATAATTTATTTGTTTCACTATTTCCTGTAACTGAGACGACAAAATTGTCTGGATAGCTACATCTAATCCCTGTATTGACAGTGCCTCGATTCTATTTGCGGTTGATGCACTTGAGGTGGATGCTGTCGGAGCATCAGAACCTGCTGCATGAATACCACCCTGCTGGAGGACTGCGGCTTTTACCCAGTTGTCTTTAGTCATTTTGGAAATGGGTTTTTATTTTTTTTTTTTTTTTAATTAGGATTGATTCAAGGAAATAGCTGTTACGAAATCGCGAATACGAAAAATATAATCCGCGAAAATTAAATTTTTTGCTTATGTTGCTAAAAATATAGCGGTACGTCCGCTAATTTTGTGTTGATAAAAATATAGCGGTATGTCCGCTAATCTTGGATGGAAATGGCTTGTGGTATTATGCAAAAATTTCAATATTATGTGGTTATTTTTGGTAAAAATATTTTTTCAAAATTTTAGAATTATTTTCTCTTCTTTTTTCAATATTACTTATTATTATTTTCTTTCTTAATTTTTCATTATTTTCTTTCTTAATTTTTCATTATTTTCTTTTCTTTTTTAGTGGGGAAAAAAATTTAATGAAGGATTTTATATAAAAAAATTTTAGCTTCTGCTTTTCTTTGTTTCTTTTATTTCTAAACAATAGTTGATTCTTGAAATTGATTCACAATTTTTTCACCCACTGTGTTTTCACAATAAAAATTTTATTTGATTTATTTTTGCTTAAATTTATTTTTCTTAACTTACATTAATGCTATCATCCTCGGTGCTTTTACTGATTGGTTTGTAGGAGGTCTCGCTTTTCCAACTTCGAAGGTACTAACGCTCCTGGGCAAACACTTTTGGGTTTTCAGTTTTCCTCCGAACTGGTCTTAGAGGAATTCGCAGCGATTAAAATGACCCTGTCTGATTCGTGGTGTAGTTCAATATAGTGTTTTTACTTCACTGACTCTAAAGGCATTTAACGCGTTTTTTTGGTCACGAATCACTGGTATCTTTCACTAACACACGATCACGTTGTATTTAGCAGGGTCCCTGCTCGGGCGCCAATTAAACACTTCCTTCACTCACGGGTTAAAAAAATAAAGTTTTATTTAAAAAGTCAATTTTATTACAATACAGTATATGTTACTTATAACTGAAAGATGCTGACTTTGGTGAGTGAGTTCCGCGGAGTTTAAGCGAAGTTACCGTATGAATAGGACTTAGGCTCAAGACTGATTTTCTATGATTTGATTATGTTGGATGAAGGCTTGGGTGATCGACGTCGCCGTAGGCGGCGGCGTTGGCTGAGTCCAATAGTCCACTTTAAGTGCGTGGGACCATTCTTTGTTTACACAAGTGTTCAGGACCATTCTTTGTTTATTGCCGAAATTTGTAAAGTGATTCTGGGTATGCACCGAACCCGACACCATTCTTCTAGGGCCTGGGAAAGTGGGGTGCAGGCTTATTGTTTATCCTAGCGATCGTACTGGTACTTGGGATTGGTGATCAAGCGACAAATGAGAATGTGACGATTGAGTGGGGTTGACCAATGGGTATTGCATGTGATGATGAAATAGGGTCGGCCAATGGGCATGCGGTTAATGGGCATGTGTTGACGGACTTGGGTCTATGGCTTCTATGTTATGGTATAAGTGTAATAGAAGTGCTTAACTTATATGTATATTGTTTATATTTTTTTATATTTTTGTTTATATAAAAGTGTATGTATGTATGTATATGCATATGAGATATATTTGGCAAGCGCATAAGGGCAGATCCCACGCTGGTGGTTAGCCACACATAAGTCGGGTCGCATTACATTTGTATATATTATGCGCTCGACTTGTTTATGCATAGCAACAATGTGTCACTATGTGAACATGTAGTATACACTATCATGTGTTGAGCTTTTATATGTAGAATACTCTACATTGCGTCGGGTATTATTATTTTATTACCTAACATACTACACCGTCCTGCTAATCCAAAAAATCCACTCGTTTGCTTTAGGGACTTTGGTGTAGACCGATTGAATCTTGCTCGTATCGGTTGAAATTCCGCGAATTATGTACTCTAAATATTTAACTTCGGTCACACAAAACTGACTCTTCTTGAGATTTAACATAAGATTCGCTTTACGAAATTGATCCGCTAACCTCATCAATACCGATATATGTGAATCAAAAATCTGCCGTTACTACACATAAATCATCAAGATATCCAAAACAACAATACTTTAAATCCGCTGGAATAACTTCGTCCATTAACCTGCACATAGTTTGCGGGGCATAGCACAATCCGAATGGCATTACCCCAAATTGGTACAACGGCCTTCCTGGAATAGTAAATGCTGTGATTCCACAAGATTCTTCTGATAATTCAACTTGTCAATACGTCAATTTTTGTAATGATTTGGCCGATAATGTTCCTAGCCCTCTTGTTATCCAACATCTCGCACAATTGCAATGCATGCCTCAGATCCTTGGGTTGAGCTAAGCTCATTCTGTCTGAAAGATCTCCGTTCAGACCTCTGATGAAGGTATCTAGAGCCCTATCTCTGACCTGTTTAGCCATGGCTTGCATAGTCTCGGGAGTATAACCCATCGTTTCGATTTGGTCTAGAATTAATGAAATCTGTTGATAAACGGCGAAGTAGAAGTCATGAATGGAGGTGCCCTTCTGGGTCATGGTAAATAGCTGATATTCTAAAGTGCTTAAATCTCGTTTGTCCGAGTACTCAGATAACAAACACTGCGAGATTGCATCCCAATGTAATGCGGTGCGATAGACCTTCAACAATGTATTGGCATGGCCTGTAATTTTGCCTCGAATGGTCACAAGGATTGCATAATATTTGGGTGTTCCCTGAATGGGAGCATACAATTCCATCAAACGTGTGGCGGAAGCAAACCATGTTGAGAACTCTTCACGGCTACCTGAGAATTTGTCAAGATTCTTTACGATGTCTGGCACTTTATCTAGTTCATGCCAATTATCCTGAACGCTAGCTGTCTGGTCCCTAAAGGGAATATGTCCTGGCTGAGAATAATTTATTTGTTTCACTATTTCCTGTAACTGAGACGACAAAATTGTCTGGATAGCTACATCTAATCCCTGTATTGACAGTGCCTCGATTCTATTTGCGGTTGATGCACTTGAGGTAGATGCTGTCGGAGCATCAGAACCTGCTGCATGAATACCACCCTGCTGGAGGACTGCGGCTTTTACCCAGTTGTCTTTAGTCATTTTGGAAATGGGTTTTATTTTTTTTTTTTTTTTTTAAATTAGGATTGATTCAAGGAAATAGCTGTTACGAAATCGCGAATACGAAAAATATAATCCGCGAAAATTAAATTTTTGCTTATGTTGCTAAAAATATAGCGGTACGTCCGCTAATTTTGTGTTGATAAAAATATAGCGGTATGTCCGCTAATCTTGGATGGAAATGGCTTGTGGTATTATGCAAAAATTTCAATATTATGTGGTTATTTTTGGTAAAAATATTTTTCAAAATTTTAGAATTATTTTCTCTTCTTTTTTCAATATTACTTATTATTATTTTCTTTCTTAATTTTTCATTATTTTCTTTCTTAATTTTTCATTATTTTCTTTTCTTTTTTAGTGGGGAAAAAATTTAATGAAGGATTTTATATAAAAATTTTAGCTTCTGCTTTTCTTTGTTTCTTTTATTTCTAAACAATAGTTGATTCTTGAAATTGATTCACAATTTTTTCACCCACTGTGTTTTCACAATAAAAATTTTTATTTGATTTATTTTTGCTTAAATTTATTTTCTTAACTTACATTAATGCTATCATCCTCGGTGCTTTTACTGATTGGTTTGTAGGAGGTCTCGCTTTTCCAACTTCGAAGGTACTAACGCTCCTGGGCAAACACTTTTGGGTTTTCACTTTTCCTCCGAACTGGTCTTAGAGGAATTCGCAGCGATTAAAATGACCCTGTCTGATTCGTGGTGTAGTTCAATATAGTGTTTTTACTTCACTGACTCTAAAGGCATTTAACGCGTTTTTTTGGTCACGAATCACTGGTATCTTTCACTAACACACGATCACGTTGTATTTAGCAGGGTCCCTGCTCGGGCGCCAATTAAACACTTCCTTCACTCACGGGTTAAAAAATAAAGTTTTATTTAAAAAGTCAATTTTATTACAATACAGTATATGTTACTTATAACTGAAAGATGCTGACTTTGGTGAGTGAGTTCCGCGGAGTTTAAGCGAAGTTACCGTGTGAATAGGACTTAGGCTCAAGACTGATTTTCTATGATTTGATTATGTTGGATGAAGGCTTGGGTGATCGACGTCGCCGTAGGCGGCGGCGTTGGCTGAGTCCAATAGTCCACTTTAAGTGCGTGGGACCATTCTTTGTTTACACAAGTGTTCAGGACCATTCTTTGTTTATTGCCGAAATTTGTAAAGTGATTCTGGGTATGCACCGAACCCGACACCATTCTTCTAGGGCCTGGGAAAGTGGGGTGCAGGCTTATTGTTTATCCTAGCGATCGTACTGGTACTTGGGATTGGTGATCATGCGACAAATGAGAATGTGACGATTGAGTGGGGTTGACCAATGGGTATTGCATGTGATGATGAAATAGGGTCGGCCAATGGGCATGCGGTTAATGGGCATGTGTTGACGGACTTGGGTCTATGGCTTCTATGTTATGGTATAAGTGTAATAGAAGTGCTTAACTTATATGTACATATATGTGTATATGTATGTATATATGTATGTATATATGAATGTATGTATGTATGTATATGCATATGAGATATATTTGGCAGGCGCATAAGGGCAGATCCCACGCTGGTGGTTAGCCACACATAAGTCGGGTCGCATTACATTTGTATATATTATGCGCTCGACTTGTTTATGCATAGCAACAATGTGTCACTATGTGAACATGTAGTATACACTATCATGTGTTGAGCTTTTATATGTAGAATACTCTACATTGCGTCGGGTATTATTATTTTATTACCTAACATACTACACCGTCCTGCTAATCCAAAAAATCCACTCGTTTGCTTTAGGGACTTTGGTGTAGACCGATTGAATCTTGCTCGTATCGGTTGAAATTCCGCGAATTATGTACTCTAAATATTTAACTTCGGTCACACAAAACTGACTCTTCTTGAGATTTAACATAAGATTCGCTTTACGAAATTGATCCGCTAACCTCATCAATACCGATATATGTGAATCAAAAATCTGCCGTTACTACACATAAATCATCAAGATATCCAAAACAACAATACTTTAAATCCGCTGGAATAACTTCGTCCATTAACCTGCACATAGTTTGCGGGGCATAGCACAATCCGAATGGCATTACCCCAAATTGGTACAACGGCCTTCCTGGAATAGTAAATGCTGTGATTCCACAAGATTCTTCTGATAATTCAACTTGTCAATACGTCAATTTTTGTAATGATTTGGCCGATAATGTTCCTAGCCCTCTTGTTATCCAACATCTCGCACAATTGCAATGCATGCCTCAGATCCTTGGGTTGAGCTAAGCTCATTCTGTCTGAAAGATCTCCGTTCAGACCTCTGATGAAGGTATCTAGAGGGCCCTATCTCTGACCTGTTTAGCCATGGCTTGCATAGTCTCGGGAGTATAACCCATCGTTTCGATTTGGTCCTAGAATTAATGAAATCTGTTGATAAACGGCGAAGTAGAAGTCATGAATGGAGGTGCCCTTCTGGGTCATGGTAAATAGCTGATATTCTAAAGTGCTTAAATCTCGTTTGTCCGAGTACTCAGATAACAAACACTGCGAGATTGCATCCCAATGTAAGTGCGGTGCGATAGACCTTCAACAATGTATTGGCATGGCCTGTAATTTTGCCTCGAATGGTCACAAGGATTGCATAATATTTGGGTGTTCCCTGAATGGGAGCATACAATTCCATCAAACGTGTGGCGGAAGCAAACCATGTTGAGAACTCTTCACGGCTACCTGAGAATTTGTCAAGATTCTTTACGATGTCTGGCACTTTATCTAGTTCATGCCAATTATCCTGAACGCTAGCTGTCTGGTCCCTAAAGGGAATATGTCCTGGCTGAGAATAATTTATTTGTTTCACTTATTTCCTGTAACTGAGACGACAAAATTGTCTGGATAGCTACATCTAATCCCTGTATTGACAGTGCCTCGATTCTATTTGCGGTTGATGCACTTGAGGTAGATGCTGTCGGAGCATCAGAACCTGCTGCATGAATACCACCCTGCTGGAGGACTGCGGCTTTACCCAGTTGTCTTTAGTCATTTTGGAAATGGGTTTTTATTTTTTTTTTTTTTTAAATTAGGATTGATTCAAGGAAATAGCTGTTACGAAATCGCGAATACGAAAAATATAATCCGCGAAAATTAAATTTTTTGCTTATGTTGCTAAAAATATAGCGGTACGTCCGCTAATTTTGTGTTGATAAAAATATAGCGGTATGTCCGCTAATCTTGGATGGAAATGGCTTGTGGTATTATGCAAAAAATTTCAATATTATGTGGTTATTTTTGGTAAAAATATTTTTTCAAAATTTTAGAATTATTTTCTCTTCTTTTTTCAATATTACTTATTATTATTTTCTTTCTTAATTTTTCATTATTTTCTTTCTTAATTTTTCATTATTTTCTTTTCTTTTTTTAGTGGGGAAAAAAATTTAATGAAGGATTTTATATAAAAAATTTTAGCTTCTGCTTTTCTTTGTTTCTTTTATTTCTAAACAATAGTTGATTCTTGAAATTGATTCACAATTTTTTCACCCACTGTGTTTTCACAATAAAAATTTTATTTGATTTATTTTTGCTTAAATTTATTTTTCTTAACTTACATTAATGCTATCATCCTCGGTGCTTTTACTGATTGGTTTGTAGGAGGTCTCGCTTTTCCAACTTCGAAGGTACTAACGCTCCTGGGCAAACACTTTTGGGTTTTCACTTTTCCTCCGAACTGGTCTTAGAGGAATTCGCAGCGATTAAAATGACCCTGTCTGATTCGTGGTGTAGTTCAATATAGTGTTTTTACTTCACTGACTCTAAAGGCATTTAACGCGTTTTTTTGGTCACGAATCACTGGTATCTTTCACTAACACACGATCACGTTGTATTTAGCAGGGTCCCTGCTCGGGCGCCAATTAAACACTTCCTTCACTCACGGGTTAAAAAAAATAAAAGTTTTATTTAAAAAGTCAATTTTATTACAATACAGTATATGTTACTTATAACTGAAAAAGATGCTGACTTTGGTGAGTGAGTTCCGCGGAGTTTAAGCGAAGTTACCGTGTGAATAGGACTTAGGCTCAAGACTGATTTTCTATGATTTGATTATGTTGGATGAAGGCTTGGGTGATCGACGTCGCCGTAGGCGGCGGCGTTGGCTGAGTCCAATAGTCCACTTTAAGTGCGTGGGACCATTCTTTGTTTACACAAGTGTTCAGGACCATTCTTTGTTTATTGCCGAAATTTGTAAAGTGATTCTGGGTATGCACCGAACCCGACACCATTCTTCTAGGGCCTGGGAAAGTGGGGTGCAGGCTTATTGTTTATCCTAGCGATCGTACTGGTACTTGGGATTGGTGATCATGCGACAAATGAGAATGTGACGATTGAGTGGGGTTGACCAATGGGTATTGCATGTGATGATGAAATAGGGTCGGCCAATGGGCATGCGGTTAATGGGCATGTGTTGACGGACTTGGGTCTATGGCTTCTATGTTATGGTATAAGTGTAATAGAAGTGCTTAACTTATATGTACATATATGTGTATATGTATGTATATATGTATGTATATATGAATGTATGTATGTATGTATATGCATATGAGATATATTTGGCAGGCGCATAAGGGCAGATCCCACGCTGGTGGTTAGCCACACATAAGTCGGGTCGCATTACATTTGTATATATTATGCGCTCGACTTGTTTATGCATAGCAACAATGTGTCACTATGTGAACATGTAGTATACACTATCATGTGTTGAGCTTTTATATGTAGAATACTCTACATTGCGTCGGGTATTATTATTTTATTACCTAACATACTACACCGTCCTGCTAATCCAAAAAATCCACTCGTTTGCTTTAGGGACTTTGGTGTAGACCGATTGAATCTTGCTCGTATCGGTTGAAATTCCGCGAATTATGTACTCTAAATATTTAACTTCGGTCACACAAAACTGACTCTTCTTGAGATTTAACATAAGATTCGCTTTACGAAATTGATCCGCTAACCTCATCAATACCGATATATGTGAATCAAAATCTGCCGTTACTACACATAAATCATCAAGATATCCAAAACAACAATACTTTAAATCCGCTGGAATAACTTCGTCCATTAACCTGCACATAGTTTGCGGGGCATAGCACAATCCGAATGGCATTACCCCAAATTGGTACAACGGCCTTCCTGGAATAGTAAATGCTGTGATTCCACAAGATTCTTCTGATAATTCAACTTGTCAATACGTCAATTTTTGTAATGATTTCGGCACATGGAAGCCGTGCGGATGTCCCATCAATACTTGGCAACGGATATGCATCTTTTGTCGTACACTCATTTATCTTTCTAGCATCTAGACATAATCTTACTTTCTCAGGTTTAACTACTAATCGTTTTCTTCTCTCTTTCTTTCTTGTTGTTTTAAAACGGTGTGGGGTTTTTGTAGTATAAAACAACAAAAGCTCTTTTTTTCCCACTTATCCATATTGGTGTTTTTGCTGTGAGTGTTGTGAGTGTTCTCATCGGAGAAATCCACGGACTATTTGACATTTCTATAACCCCTAACTCTATCATTCGTTCATCTTCCTTATACATTAATTTTTTCCACCGCTGGGGATACGGGGTAAAACCTTTGCTTTATCGGTTTTGCCGATCCAACATCTATATGATGCTTAATCAACGTAGTTCGCCCAAGCCCTTCACTTTCAAATTACCGAAATAATGAAATAATGGCTTGAAGTTGTCTTCTTTAACAGTCAGATAATGGGTATGATTGTTCCTCCTTACTATCTGGATTTCTGAAATCTCAAGCTGATATAAAACCTGGCACTAATTGAAACGCTTTCCAAAAAATCTATTCCCAATAATTTCCTTTTCTGAATGGATGGTATGATGAATAACTTTATTGGCCTGGTTTTGTCTTTGTAGGTAATATCTAGCGTAATGAAACCGCTTACTAGTTGATCTTGTCCATCCGCTGTTTTAACATGGGAAGAAATACGACGAAACTGTGCATACTTTGACCAATCTTCTGAAGCCAAAGTCGAACCCACGCAACTTATGTTCGCGCCAGTATCTAAAAGACCTTGTTCACGAAAATTTAAAAATGATACTTCTGTATACAATCTTCCATCCGATTTTTCACGTTCTTGATAGGGTTTCACTGACGATATAACTGGCATCTTATCGTAACAATTAAAAGGTAAGTCTGGTTTTTTGTTTTTGTTTTGTTTGCTTGCTCCATTGGTTCTGAGCTAGCCGTTAAACCAGGTACTATTTCAATTAGTGATTTTTCGGTGCCATCCGAGCTTTCACAGATGGACCCTTCACTAAGTTTTCTCCGCTTTCTTGGAGATACAAATTTTACATTGGGGCTTATATATGATTTTCGAGCCACACCCGTAACAAAATATGGTGCGAGTTTCTAGGCAGTTGTCCCAGCCATCACAATTCCAACACTGAAATACTTTAAATGGATCTTGCTCTGCTTCAACATTGTACACATTTAAATCGATCTTTTCGGATAGTTCGAACTTTTCTGGCTCTTCTACTTTCGCGATGACTCGTTTAGCATACTGAAAATTAGCTGAAGTTTTATTTGGTCTTCTCGAGACTACATCACTACATCCCGTAATAAATGTTCGCGCACATGCACTAGTTTTCGAAGATGAGGTATAGAGAGAATAGTTATATACAACAATTCATGACGAATGTCCGGCAGTAAATTACGTGTGAGCAACTGAATGAGTTGTTCTTCGTCTATGCTTTTCGACATACGTGACATCTGAGTCATAATCTCATCGTAAAAGTTTTCAAAGTTTTCTCATACTTTTTGTTTACGCCCACGAATATCTTCTAACATATCTGCATCACTTCTGTAATCCCTATATTGATATTTCATGGCTGTACAAAATTCTGACCACTCTAAGTTTACGAGATCTCCAATACATTCTTCAGCTTTGCCTACTAAAAAGAATATGCAAATTTTTGCATTCTGCATCAAAATCTTGGTCGTTTCGATACGATAAAGAAACTCTTCGACCGTAACTCCTTTTGACGAACCGTCAAATTTTACATTCAACTATAAGTTAGCTGTGTAATTTTATCTATATTTGCAATTAACTCCAGAGCTTGTCCACCCCCCACTAAAATTTCTACGAGAACGTGAATTTGGGCCTTTCGGCACCGCTCCTGTTGCGATTGCCCCTATGTTTACAGAACGTTCGGATTCTATCTCTGCAAACGGCACGGTTTGCTCTTCTAAATCTGCTCTACGTATCGACGCATTACAAACTTGACATACATTAAACTGTTCAATCCATTCGGAAATACAATTTTCATGAAATAGATGTTGGCACGAAGTTTTCACCAGGGTTTGCAAAAACTACTCTGTAGTAGCAAGAGCAATGAAAATTTTACTATGCTCTCGCTACCGCTCCCTTTGTTGACGAGAGCAGGAGCAGGGTCAAAGGTAAACTACCAATAATAAATGCTATGCTCTGCTATAGTTTTTGACATTTTAAAAAGCTATAGCAATAGCAATAGCAAAAACATACTGAAGTCAACATACTGAAAGTCAAAGCAGTACAGCGTAGAACTATCGATTGGTTAGGTGGATCGTTGAGACTTTCGAGTCGGCGCATTTGGAAAAAGTTAGTCCGTCTAGTAACTTGTATTTAAATGATGGAAGCGCAAAATAAAAAATTAGCTATATTCAAACATTTTCATGAAAACGATGAAAACCACGTAACAGGCTTCTAAACCTATGAGTCAAAAATGCATTAAAGTTAAAATGAATAACAAATTTTGATTGTGTCTTATATTGGTCTAGTAACTGAGGAAATCCCAATAAAGAAATTATGTCTGTTTTGGCTAACCATGAAATATCACTAAACCAAATTGTATCAATAACATCTGACAATGGCACCAATATGACAAAAGCATCAAAGATTTTATTACAAATGTACAAATGAGACGACGATTTTGTCGAAGCGGGTACAAAACAAAAGAACATTGAATATATTAATCAAATTGACCACTTTGAAAATATAGAAAATGGTTATGTGTGTGATATACAAATATGCACACACCGCACAGCTTTGTGCTTTGGACGTAACAAAAACACGTAAATATACGATTGACCAAATAGGACGAAATGTATATTAAAAGACAAAACAGAGGAGGAAAATTTTGAAGCAAATGAGTCTTTATGGGACTTTATAGACTCCTACATAACGATTATGGCTCCACTACAAAAAACTATTGTACATACAGTTCCAAAAAGAACAGTTATATTATGGAATTTTTTTATGCTTTGTGGCTAACATTCAAACCAGCAAAGCATTGACTTGGTCTCAAACGTTGGATTTCATAATTTAATTGAACTTAAGCAAAAAGAAGAGCGAACATGGTGGTTCCAAAAGAATCCACAGATGTGTTTGAGAAGATTGAAAACTTAAAACTTTTTTCTTGAAAGTCAATACAAATGTCTTAAATTTTTGGAAGGACGGCAAATCAAGCGATTCAGAGTTTTATGCACTAAGCTAATTATGTTTTGCTATTCCCCCAACTCAGTTAAGTTTTCTTGTTTAATTAACAATATTATTTCATCAAAGACAAACATACATTTTTTTCAGGTCTATAGTAATAGAGCTGGCTTTTTCATCAATGAAGTTGGTTTTGTCAAATAACCGCAATAGATTGAGCCTCGAAACGCTGGAAAATATACTTCTCATTAAACTAAATTCGACACACTTGGACAGTGCCATCAATAATTTGACTTTGTTTGAGGATGAGTAAAAGGTGATTTCGGAAATACTTATACTTAAATATACATACGTTGTTCCTAATTATTATATTAATTTGAATATAATAGTAATATCAAAAATGAATATAAAAAGAGCTGTAGCAAACCAAAAAAAAAAATTTCATCTGCTCTCATCTCGCTCTAGGTTTTGAACTACTGCTACGGCTACGTATGAAATTTCGTTTCATTTTGTGCTATTGCTATTGCTATATCTTTTAAAACGTCAAAAACTATAGCAGAGCATAGCATTTATTTTTCGTAGTTTGCCTTTGACTCTGCTCCTGGTCTCGTTAAAAACGGAAGCGGTAGCGAGAGCAAACAAAATACTACGGAGTTTCGTAGTAATATCAAACCCTGGTTTTCATTGCAAAGAAAACAAGACATCAAAAAATTGGCCTACTTAGGTTTTGTAATTGAAATAGTTTTAAAAATATTATTAGAAATTTTTACGCTTTATAAGTTCATAGAAAGATTTAGAGGTAATACCATCTTTCAAAAAGAAATTCTGCCTGAATTCTGCCAATGACTGTCGTTTTCTGACGTTTGATCATTTTGAAAATTTTCGATTGATTTACCTTTGGTTTGGTTTTTGCTACATTAGTTTAATTTAGTCAGTCAGTTAATGTTATTTTACTCTAGTACATGACTTTCGGTCTGAATTTTTGAAAAATCAAATATTTTATTTCGAAAAAAATAACAATAAAATAACACAAAAAAGATATGGAAAAGAAGTTCGGATTTTCTGAGCAAGAAGCAACTGAAGGACTTCAAGGCTTTTACGAGGTAATTCAGATGGCAGACCCAATGGGAAGAACACCAGGACACAAAAAAGTAAGAAAAGACGACCGCCAAGACACGAGAAGAACGGACCTTGAGAAGAAAACCCTCTTTGCGTAGGCAGCAACAGGGAGAAGTTCGTAAGCATACAAAGCTATAAGACATTGTGAAAGCAAGACTAATCGATCCATCCATTAAGTTTAGCCTTCAAAATGTGGATTGGTGACGTGGCTACTAACTATTTAAAATTGGTTCAGAGCATCGAGTGCCGTCAGTGTCTGCCACGTTCCGGTGGCTCCCGAGCATCAGGTGGAGGTGGTTCCGACGACGGTGGTGAGCGAGCTTTAACATGTCACTCACAGGGGAGAATCAATTAGAGTCCAGCATTGGATTTGTCGATCTCTATCGTCGTCGATTACATTACGAAGAACTTGGCATTCCATTGACTGCTTATGAGCTATTCTCCATGGCTAGATATGAACGGCATCAGGATTCAAATATGGAGATAGAAGATGAGATGCTATCACTGTCAGCGCTGGCATCTCTACTACCGGTTGGTCAGGAAAAGCAGGAACAAGAGCTGGAGCAGGAGCTGGCGGTAAATAACAAGAATTCAAGTTTTGCCGAATTGCGCTTAAAGGATAAAATGGAACAACGGCGTCTTCCTTCCGGTCAGGAATTGTATGAGCAACAAGTTTCCAGAGATGGAAACCCTTATCGCACCAATCAACACTATGATGCTGAACAAAAGTTGATATATAATTCTCCTTCTGCAGAACGCCAGATACATATTTCGACTGCCCAGATGGAAGGTGCGTATAGATCTTATGACTTGCCCAGAAAATGTCCAACCATGTTGACGAATGAAATCGATAATTGCCCAACGACTGCACCAGACGCATATCAATATGGGGCTTCAACTTCGATCGAGAAACCAATCTGGAAATACCAATACCAAAAACGTTTTCAGCCATTTTATGCTATGTATGAGACAAAGTTGACTCAGGACCCATTCCAAAGTGTTCCCCCCCCTGCCCCAGAACCAATACTTCTATAAAATGGAAGACGATTATCAAATGCCAATGCAGAGCGAACCGAATATGAATTACAAATATCGGCAAATACCGTATACAAATCGTCCGATGCATGCCCAATATGAATCTCGTGTGCTGGACGGACGTTACGAAATCTGTTATCCTCAGCCTCCTCCACGTCTTGCTCAACAACAACGACGTCCACAAAAAGAGGGATTAAGACCAGAGATTCTTCAGCATATAAAAGATGTGGATAAGAAAATGTTCGGTCAGTCACACCGTTCGTATGATCTGAGAAGAGGCAAAAGTAAATTTAATCTTGCCGAATGTTTGCAACAACAGCAACAGGAACAACAGAAGCTCAAGCAATCAACTTTATCCTCATCCACGTGGGATCAGCTTCAGAATGTGCAGCAAAAATATAAAAAAGTTCGCCCACAAGCAGATAACAGTGCTGCTTTGAATAAAGGTGATGTGCAAACTTGGTTACCACTAAGCCACCAAAATCAGTTAACTGGTAGCGATAACGAAAAAGAGGAAGTGGCTAAAGTGAAAAGTGACGTTATTGCTGTGCCCACTCAACCTGTGTCATCTTCTTCATTTGACTCCCCTTTTAATTTACAACCGGATCGCTTAAATGCTCTTCTCAATGCCAGACCGCGGAAGTCATGCATCAAGAATTCAATGAATGAAAATGATCCTACTGCAGAACCAAGAAACGAAAATCATTATGAATATGAAGCTGACCATGAGTCACAATCGAATGATGATACTAGTAGCGAAAGCACTGCAGATGGCAATCCATTAACCGAGCAATGTTCTACCGACACTTTTACCAATGTCTGGTATTGTTTAGATGATAGGCAAAAGCAGCAAAGGAAACAACAAAATGCGGCAATGAAAACGGGTGGCCTATACAGTGATGTGAACAAATTGAAATTTAAACCGATTGATAAGCTAGAGGCCGGCTCACCTGGTTCACCCATATTGGATGAGCAAGACTCTTATTTAGCTAGCAAGAGGATAGCCTATTTTGCCCGTAAATTTGCCAAACTGACACGGAAACAGAGAGCCCAGGATATCGAATTGAGAATGGGCCAATTGCGTCTGTTGCAGGCCACTGCGGATCGCAAATATCGTCGCATTTTGAAAGCCAATGGCTTTTTTAATTGGCATCAACTGAGCGTAGTGGACGTTGATTCGATGAAATATTGTTGTCCCCTAGCCCACAATGGAGTCACCCCATGTCCATTGCTATTAAACGAATTACTTTTGGGGGCATTTTATCACCTCCCATCTCGACGCGCCGGGC
This sequence comes from Drosophila equinoxialis, assembly GCA_018150345.1. Classification (NCBI taxonomy): domain Eukaryota; kingdom Metazoa; phylum Arthropoda; class Insecta; order Diptera; family Drosophilidae; genus Drosophila; species Drosophila equinoxialis. The sequence continues at coordinate 6,214 of JAECWI010000341.1, read as the reverse complement.
TTGGAGTTGTTCGAGATATTTGAAGGTGATCGCCTTTTGATTATCTTCAATCCACTAACATTTAAGGTGGGCAAAAACTTTTGCATATCGACGATTGTGTACGGTGGCTTTCGTGGTACCCCTTCTCCCTGCCCCTTATGCGCTTCTTGCCCATATATAATCTAAATCTCTCGAGCCCTATGTCAAATATGCATGCCATTTGCCACTCTTTCTTCTTATTTGTCGCACTCGTCTAAGCGCAATCGATGATGGTGTTAGCAATAGTAAAACTAGCGGTCATAATAAAAAGCATCGCTTCAAAGATACACCAAGTACCAAACGACAACCAGTCGACGAAGATGTTCTGGCTTTATGGGTAGTTAGCATGGAGCTACCCCAACCCATACATGTGAAAATAAGTCTTTTCAATCGTCGTCTGGATGTCACACGCAGTTCGATAATGAAGTTACGCGCCCTGAAGGAGTCACAGAATTTCGCCGATTTTATGCGTACCAGCAAAAATTATATGCGCCTAACTGAGCAGGATATGCAAATTTTGACCAATAATCACAATGAATCAATCTATTTGGAGTTATCTGTTCGTGAATATGGGGCCACTGTTCCACGAAAAGTAGTGTCGGCTCTTTCTTAAATCAAAAGAGCCGCAATCAGCCCCACTCCCACTCTACTTGCTTAGAAATCCCCAAAAAGAAGAAAAATCAAGCATAGACAAATTAAGAAAAGCTAGCGAAAGCATTTATGAGATACAGACAATCGATATTTTATATTATTCAAAAATTATCAATAATTTTTTTTTGCCATTCTTGCATATATAGATTTATATCAGTTCCAAATTATAAAGTAGATTTAGAAAGACGTGGTAGCCCTCCAATTATTGTATTCCTCGTTTGAAATATAAAACATGTGTGGTATTTTTGCAAATTGTTTTTCTTGTTTATATATATATATATATATATAAACATAAAGACAACATTATCAAAATTACTTTAATAGTAACTTGAATTGGCCATAAAACACACCTTGACCAACTTGATACCAGGGCGATAGAAAGAAGCTTTTGGCACAATGTTAAACGAACACTGTTAACATGTTGTGTTTCAGTGGACAAGTGTGGCAGAATATCGTGACTCCTCCTTAAAAGTTTTCCTATGTCGGCGGTTCCCAGCAGCCCGAAGACTACCGCCTCGCTAAAAATTGTCTAATGTGGCGGAGTTAGACGATCTGGTTGGAAAACACCTCCAAACACTAGAGAGAGGATGCGGGTGTCCAGTAGTGCTGGGGAAAACATCGATCTAACAACGATACATCGATTTTTTCATAGCCATCGAAAATATCGATGTTGATATCTCCGATACTTGATATATCGGCATCACTAGACCATTATTTTGCCATCACTTGAAATAAAAAACGCGGGATAAAGCTGTACGGTAAATTGCAAATTCATTTTAGCAATATAATTAAAATACTAACGCAATCCACTATTTCATTCCGGATTTTGGTGTTGGCAGTGATGTGGCAATGAAGAAGTTTTTAAAGGGCAAGGACAATGGCGTAGGTAAATATTATTCTACCGCTTGTGGCTTGTGGCAGCCACACAAGTAGGCTGCAGTTTTTTAGTTTTAACCTAATGTAACAAACACGTTTTTGTTTGTAGATTGCGACATCGTGGATAACAATAATGGAGAGGATAATATACCACGCAAGAGGACCAAATATGGTATGTCTGGGGTGTGGGATTATTTTCAGAAGTCTGCGGATAGCAAGTCTGCGAAATGTATAAAATGTGGCCAAATATCCCAAACTAGTGGAAATACCACGAATTTGTCCGTTCATTTAAAGCGAAAGCACCCAAATTTAAGCTCCACTGAGGAGCCGAAGGCTGCAGGCCCTATCTTAACGCTTTTCCAAAAAAAAAAAATGATTCGTCATCAGCCAAAAAAATCGCTGGACAGTGCCCTTACATTCTTTATAACATCAGATCTTCGCCCATATTGTGTGGTTAAGAACAAGGGGTTTAGGCATTTCGTTGAAACACTTGATCCACGCTACCACCTGCCATCGCGAAGAACATTGCGCGATGTCTACATCCCAAAGCTGTTTATGTAAATGAAACAAAAATTACGCGAGATCCTTGACCGAATTGAGTTCCGCGCTATTACAACTGATGGCTGGACCTCAAGAGCAAATGAAAGTTATTTGACAATCATTTGTCATTTCATAACTGACGATTTTGAGATGCGGACGGCAGTTCTGTCAACTACAAAACTTAAGGATGAAACCAACCATTCCACACAAAACATTGCCAGTTCTCTACGCGAAATATTTAATGAATGGGGTATTTCACCAAAAATCACTGTAATTGTTACTGACAACGCATCGAATATAAAAAACGCTTCGAAATTCTTTCCAAAAGGAATGTTCCATCAAGCAACTTAGTTACCGTACCGATGTTCACTCCTGTATGTTGTGGCCGTCTTCATAATATTGAAAATCTCAAAGGCAAGCTAGCTACAAAGGAGGGTGAGCTTGTACGACTTTACGCTCGAATACGAGAATCCCCTTTTAAGAGGGATGGATTTTTTATCCCCGTTTAACGGAAGCGAAGCGGAGAAATTTTTAGAAAACGAACTCTTTATGGTCAACGCATTGTCGGAGCCACGTCCATCATCTCCAACCTGTCAGCAACAAAACCAACACACCAGCACCACCCACTTTTCGACTTTTTTCAAAAGAAAAAGTCTGAAAAAATTTGTAGTAGTCGAGTCGACTCAATACATTTTGAAAGCCAATGGCTTTTTTAATTGGCATCAACTGAGCGTAGTGGACGTTGATTCGATGAAATATTGTTGTCCCCTAGCCCACAATGGAGTCACCCCATGTCCATTGCTATTAAACGAATTACTTTTGGGGCATTTTATCACCTCCCATCTCGACGCGCCGGGCTTGGGTTGTGCGAGATATTTGAAGGTGATCGCCTTTTTGATTATCTTCAATCCACTAACATTTAAGGTGGGCAAAAACTTTTGCATATCGACGATTGTGTACGGTGGCTTTCGTGGTACCCCCTTCTCCCTGCCCCTTATGCGCTTCTTTCCCATATATAATCTAAATCTCTCGGAGCCCTATGTCAAATATGCATGCCATTTGCCACTCTTTCTTCTTATTTGTCGCACTCGTCTAAGCGCAATCGATGATGGTGTTAGCAATAGTAAAACTAGCAGTCATAATAAAAATCATCGCTTCAAAGATACACCAAGTACCAAACGACAACCAGTCGACGAAGATGTTCTGGCTTTATGGGTAATTAGCATGGCGCTACCCCCAACCCATACATGTGAAAATAAGTCTTTTCAATCGTCGTCTGGATGTCACACGCAGTTCGATAATGAAGTTACGCGCCCTGAAGGAGTCACAGAATTTCGCCGATTTTATGCGTACCAGCAAAAATTATATGCGCCTAACTGAGCAGGATATGCAAATTTTGACCAATAATCACAATGAATCAATCTATTTGGAGTTATCTGTTCGTGAATATGGGGCCACTGTTCCACGAAAGTAGTGTCGGCTCTTTCTTAAATCAAAAGAGCCGCAATCAGCCCCACTCCCACTCTTACTTGCTTAGCAATCCCCAAAAAGAAGAAAATCAAGCATAGACAAATTAAGAAAAAGCTAGCGAAAGCATTTATGAGATACAGACAATCGATATTTTATATTATTCAAAATTATCAATAATTTTTTTTGCCATTCTTGCATATATAGATTTATATCAGTTCCAAATTATAAAGTAGATTTAGAAAGACGTGGTAGCCCTCCAATTATTGTATTCCTCGTTTGAAATATAAAACATGTGTGGTATTTTTGCAAATTGTTTTTCTTGTTTATATATATATATATATAAACATAAAGACAACATTATCAAAATTACTTTAATAGTAACTTGAATTGGCCATAAAACACACCTTGACCAACTTGATACCAGGGCGATAGAAAGAAGCTTTTGGCACAATGTTAAACGAACACTGTTAACATGTTGTGTTTCAGTGGACAAGTGTGGCAGAATATCGTGACTCCTCCTTAAAAGTTTTCCTATGTCGGCGGTTCCCAGCAGCCCGAAGACTACCGCCTCGCTAAAAATTGTCTAATGTGGCGGGAGTTAGACGATCTGGGCTCGCACTTTTGGGAAATGGATATCACGTTCAACAAACGAGATGATGGCAAAAACCTATAAATCTCGGCACGAAGAATGCAATAGTGCGATATATCGCCATATAATCGGCAGCAAAACGGAGGTAAAGGCAAAAAGCGAAATAGCCACTCAAAAAAGCTGGATGGGTTGGAAAACACCTCCAAACACCAGAGAGAGATGCGGGTGTCCAGTAGTGCTGGGGAAAACATCGATCTAACAACGATACATCGATTTTTTCATAGCCATCGAAAATATCGATGTTGATATCTCCGATACTCCGATATCGGCATCACTAGACCATTATTTTGCCATCACTTGAAATAAAAACGCGGGATAAAGCTGTACGGTAAATTGCAAATTCATTTTAGCAATATAATTAAAATACTAACGCAATCCACTATTTCATTCCGGATTTTGGTGTTGGCAGTGATGTGGAAATGAAGAAGTTTTTAAAGGGCAAGGACAATGGCGTAGGTAAATATTATTCTACCGCTTGTGGCTTGTGGCAGCCACACAAGTAGGCTGCAGTTTTTTAGTTTTAACCTAATGTAACAAACACGTTTTTGTTTGTAGATTGCGACATCGTGGATAACAATAATGGAGAGGATAATATACCACGCAAGAGGACCAAATATGGTATGTCTGGGGTGTGGGATTATTTTCAGAAGTCTGCGGATAGCAAGTCTGCGAAATGTATAAAATGTGGCCAAATATCCCAAACTAGTGGAAATACCACGAATTTGTCCGTTCATTTAAAGCGAAAGCACCCAAATTTAAGCTCCACTGAGGAGCCGAAGGCTGCAGGCCCTATCTTAACGCTTTTCCAAAAAAAATATGATTCGTCATCAGCCAAAAAAAATCGCTGGACAGTGCCCTTACATTCTTTATAACATCAGATCTTCGCCCATATTGTGTGGTTAAGAACAAGGGGTTTAGGCATTTCGTTGAAACACTTGATCCACGCTACCACCTGCCATCGCGAAGAACATTGCGCGATGTCTACATCCCAAAGCTGTTTATGTAAATGAAACAAAAATTACGCGAGATCCTTGACCGAATTGAGTTCTGCGCTATTACAACTGATGGCTGGACCTCAAGAGCGAATGAAAGTTATTTGACAATCATTTGTCATTTCATAACTGACGATTTTGAGATGCGGACGGCATTTCTGTCAACTACAAAACTTAAGGATGAAACCAACCATTCCACACACAAAACATTGCCAGTTCTCTACGCGAAATATTTAATGAATGGGGTATTTCACCAAAAATCACTGTAATTGTTACTGACAACGCATCGAATATAAAAAACGCTTCCGAAATTCTTTCCAAAAGGAATGTTCCATCAAGCAACTTAGTTACCGTACCGATGTTCATTCCTGTATGTTGTGGCCGTCTTCATAATATTGAAAATCTCAAAGGCAAGCTAGCTACAAAGGAGGGTGAGCTTGTACGACTTTACGCTCGAATACGAGAATCGTTTTAAGAGGGATGGATTTTTATCCCCGTTTAACGTAAGCGAAGCGGAGAAATTTTTAGAAAACGAACTCTTTATGGTCAACGCATTGTCGGAGCCACGTCCATCATCTCCAACCTGTCAACCTTTCAAAAGAAAAAGTCTGAAAAAATTTGTAGTAGTCGAGTCGACTCAATACTGGGACTAAAGCGATATTTTAACATGGAAAATATCGATCCGAATACATCTGCATTGGATTACTGGAAGGTAAAAATACATAACATAAGAGTAAAACATTTTTAATTAAAACAAATTCTTCACAGATCTCAACTGATATCGTATTTAAAAGATGCGTGAAGAAGTTCTTGTACGTCTCAGCAACGTCCACAGAGAGTGAACGAATGTTCAGCAAAGCTGGAAACATCGTTAACGAGAAAAGAAGTTGCCTTAAATCGCAACAAGTAGACATGCTGCTTTTCATTAATAAGAATGATTGGATAAGAATGATTAAAAAAGAATGATCTCGTGAAATAAATTCATCGTTTTCAAGTAGTTTAAGAATATAAAACGTAT
>JAECWI010000334.1:0-139866 GCA_018150345.1 Drosophila equinoxialis | reverse complement strand
ATTATGTGTGTATGTACATACATATGTGTGTATGTACATACATATGTGTGTATACATATACAAAGTATTTGGCATAAATAATTTATGCCGCTGGACTAATAATCAGCCCATGGAGTGTGCTTTGTACTTTAAGGAAAGGTAAGTAGTACTTTATAAATTCTCGATTATTAAACACTTTTACTTGCAGGTTAGAAAACAGCTGTTTTTACATGTACGTATATATATGTATACATATATGTACACACATATGTATTGTTATGCAATTGGACTTTTAGACATTCAGAATTTCAAAGAATGGAAAAAAGGCACTTAATAAACCATGTAACCTTTGGAACAGGTCAGGTATGTACATACAAGTATACAAAAGTGTGTAGGTCGCTATGGAAGAGCGGGAAACCTCACAATGTATAATGTGAATGAGATTTTTATTAAGAAATGTTGTACTTATCAGGAATTCCGCCGATGCAAGCTGGAAGAGCGGAAGGATATCCGGCTCGAAGGACCAATGTTCGTAGCGGGGCGGAAGGATCCAAATAGGTCACAAGTGGTTGGCGGTTGCCAATTTCTTCAGGGGTCTGGTGAGTGAGGAATGAAATTGAAACGCGCGCAAAACTTCGTTTATAAATAATTTTGGTTTATTTATTTTCTTTACAAAATGTGCCGACACACACGAAAATGTTTCGGGTTGGAAAAATGTTGTACTTATCGGAAAAAAAACACAGTAAACAAACGGGTGTTCGGGTTAGATGCTCGTACTGGATTGAATATGGCGATTTACTCAAGAACCCTTCGTCATCTTCCTCAGTATGACCGAATTCGGTTTTTGGAAAAAACCCTACCCCTCACTCTCTGCTGTTCACCAGGTGGCGTGAACAGTATGGATATACTACACTATATTGACGATGTCATAGTCTTCGGCAAAAACGAAGAAGAACACAACAATGAGTTTCCTGGGCCTCGTAACATACCTGGGGAAATTTATATCCGATCTCGACAACACGACGGAGCCACTGAGAAGATTAATAAAGGCGAACCCAAATTTGATTGGACCAACAAAGAACAGCAAGCCTTCGATACGTTAAAGAAACAAGTCGTCGAGGTGACAAAGCTGTCATACTTCAATAAAAATCTCCGTACATGTCTTATAGCCGATGCAAGTCCAGTGGCACTGGGAGCTGTTCTGGTACAGGTTGATGATCACAACGACCATCATATCGGATCGTTCGCCAGTAAAAGCCTAACTGATGTTGAGAAGAGATATTCGCAAACGGAGAAAGAAAGCTTAGCACTGGTATGGGCAGTGGAGAAGTTTTACTACTACCTAGAAGGACTGGATTTCGATCTGATAACGGATCATAAGCCATTGGAATCCATCTTCAAACCAACTTCGAAACCACCGGCACGTATCGAACGTTAGTTACTACGCCTACAGTCCTACCAAATCCGAGTCATCTATAAGGCAGGAAAGGAAAAACATCGCATATTCCGTGTCGCGTCTTTGTCAAGCAGAAGCAGTAGCTTTCGACTGGCAGGATGAACAGAATATCTTTCAAATTGTAGCCAATGGAGTACCAAAGTCTCTAACCATATCGGAAATCATGGAAAAAGTATGCAGGACGAAGAAATAATTGATGCAATGACGGATCTTAGCACCAACTCATGGGAGGCGAACTCATCCAGTCCATATTATCCGTTCCGATGGGAGTTATCGACAGTTGGAAATGTACTCTTACGCGGAACGAAAATAGTTATTTCAACAATACAACGATCGCAAGTGCTCGAACTGGCTCACAAGGGCCATCCGGGTGAATCGGCTATGAAACGAAGATCGACCGGGAAGCAGAAGGATTTGTTAAGGCCTGTAGAGACTGCATCTCCGTATCGCTGGCAAGTAAACCAGCGCCTATGGATCGGCGTGCGTTTCCAGCAGGCCCTGGGTAATGTGTCGCATCTGACTTACTAGGACCTTTACCGGGCATTGACTATGTACTGGTGTTGATCGACTATTTTTCCAGATACATGGAATTGAAGTTTATAAAAACCATTTCGTCGAAGGTGCTGATCGAGCAAATGAATGGGATATTTTCTCGTTTGGGAATACCACGAACGCTGAGAACCGATAATGGTCGGCAATTCGTAAGTCTCGAACTTCAAGATTTTTGTCGGACCAATCGTATTACCCAAATAACGACACCATCATATTGGCCACAGGCGAATGGCGAAGTTGAAAATATGAACAAGTCTTTGGTGAAACGCCTTAAAATTGCGTGGTCGAAAGGGAAAGATTATAAACGAGAGATCCAAAACTTTATCATGATGTACAACGTAACACCACATGAAACAACAGGAGCAGCTCCTTCGGAATTGATGTTTAATCGGATCATTAGAGATAAGATACCGGATGTTCGAGACGTTGTGGGTGATGTCGGTGAATCCTCGGAAAGAGACTTGGATTGCTGGAACAACCAGAAGGGAAAAGAGAAAGCAGACAAGGGAAGAGGCGCCAAAGCATATCCGACCCAAAGCCAAATTTGTGCTGAAGAATGTCTTGTGCCCACATAAGCTGACACCCACGTCTGATACAACCGAGTACGTGGTAGTCAACACTAAAGGGAATATAGTCCAAGTGCAAGGAGGAGGGAAAGCGCTAACCAGAGATGTGAGTCACCCATGAAGCTGCAACGACAACCGATAGTGTTTAGGGCACGAGCACACCCAGACAAACGTCCCAAGCACCGGAAAATGAAGCCTGCGCTCAGGACGAGGGATTGAAGCTAAAGCTGAAAAATATTGGAGGCATGTGGAGACCCGTGCCAAGCGCAGCAGAAAACATATCAAACAGCAATTGAATAAAGTTTTAATTAATTTGTTAAAATCGAAATAACTTGACTTATCTAATTGCTGGAATACGGGGTTGATACAGATGCCATCAAAGCAGCGATATCAAACTGAGTTATTTTTGGGTATGGAGATTCATCGAGACGGTGAGCTTGGGCCTATTACTCTAGGCCATTCTCAATATTTCAACGATATGTTGATTCGATACGGTATCGAAAACTGCAGACCGGCGTGAAGAGGAGACGCAGGGCATCAAGTGGCATGCGACAATAACCAATGCAAGAGGGTTGACATAGGGTCGTACCAGACTCAAATTGGCGAACTGATGCGGCTGGCTCGAACCAAGCGAAGCGGGTGTGAAGCACATCCTGCGGTATTCGGCGTCAACGATGAGTAAAAATCTACGCTTTAAAAGGACCGGCTAAGCTTTTTCTGGACATGCCGACTGGGGTGGTGACAAAACTGACCGGATGTCCTATACCGGCTATGTTTTCTTTTTGGCCGGAGGTCCAATATCTTGGAAATCTGAGAAACAGCGCTGAGTAGTACTGAAGCTGAGTATATAACTTTGTCGACCGCATGTAAAGAAGCTATCGTTTTGCGACGCTTTATCATTGAACTTGGATGTGGAAATACCGAGACCCCAACAGTTGTATATGGAGATAACTTAAGTGCCCAACAGTTGGAGAATCCAGTTCATTATTCTAGGACAAAACATATAGATATAAGATATAATTTTGTACGACAAACTTTATGTAAAGGTTTTGTTAAGATGAAGTATGTTTCGACTGATTTAATGATGGCGGATATATTAACTAAGAATTTGCCAAAGAAAAGCCATAATAGAACTTTCCAGAGCAATGCACACATGTATTCTGTCTGCGTATGTATTTGAGCACATATATTTATATATATTAGAGGACATGGTCCTGGTAGCCAGTTGAACGTGGCAACGCTATACTTCATAAGTCGCGATCCAGGTCAAGTCGACTCGAAACCTCTTCGTGGTGTCCTCTGGATGCTACCTAGGCCATTGTCTAGTTAGATTCGAGCGGCGGTGTTAAATCCACCAAGCGTCTGTCCTCATATTGAGCGGCTTGTGGTCTGCATCTGCGCATCGGTGGTAGACTTGGCCGATACAGCGGACATAAGTACAAGCAGCAACAGCAGCAGCAGCAAAAAGCATGGACCGTACACAAACGGAGCCAATCCTTTCGCAAAAGGAAGCAAAATTGCCAGGACCCCACCACAGGCTCTTCACTCGTCCCCACCGTCACCTGGCTGCGGTGACAAGACACCCAAACGGGCAAGGGAAACCCTTGCAAACCCTTGCAACACCGAAAGTGTAACCTCACCGAAGAAACTAAAAGGACCGCCGCTTGCACTAAACACGTTGATGGCCCAACTGGGCGAAATCCTAGACGAGATCATAGATGGCTCGGTTAATAAAAAGGCTCCCTCGACGCGTAACACAACCCAATGGATGAAGGAGGCACATCTTAAGATGAAATCCATTTACGTAGGTGATGGAGCAGATGCAGGAATATCCGGTGAAGGCTAGACCATGTCTTGCTTGCCCAACGTGGAATTCCGTCGCCGAAACCACCAAAGAGGTTACGAAAAGGAAAGAAACCAAGATGGAAGAAAAGGAAAAAGAAGTCACCGAAGCTCCGCAGCATCAGCAGTATCACCAGAACCAGTAGCTGAACCAACACACGCAACGAACACCGCTGGAGGGAAATGGCACAAGGTCAAAAGCAAGTCGAGACCCATTAAAAAGAAGAGGCCGGACGTCATCATGGTGAAATGTAAAGATCCAGCCAATTACGCGATGGTACTGAAGGCAGTCCACACAGACGCCGGAATCCAGCAGTTCAAGGAGAATGTATGTGTGGTTCGACGCACAGCAGCCGGGGAACTACTCCTACAGTTGGCCAAGCCAACGGGCAAAGCAACTGTCAAACTGCAGCAGGCAGTGAAACAGGCACTTGAAGACACTGCTGATGTCAAGGCGATCAGCGATAAGGCCATGGTTGCAATAAAAGATCTCGCAGAATTCCACACTGCAGACGATTTTCTGCGCGCCTTCCTGAAACTGATCGACGAGGATCTGCCTGCAGAATGTTACCCAAATATGCGGAAAGCGTACAGTGGTACACAGACTGCAACAATGATGGTGAACCCGAACCTGGCGAACAAGCTGCTGCAGGCGGGCAAAATACGAGTAGGCATGTGCATATGCCGAGTACGTCTGAAGACTGAGCCGAGTCGGTGCTACAAGTGTCTGGACTTTGGGTACACAGCAGCACGCAGCATGCATACTTCGCACAAGTTATAGGCGAAGCAATAAGGCGCATAACACGCTCAGCAGAGCTTGCCCGTTATTTGTAGAGGCTGGCAGTAACAGGAAGTACTAAGTTTCTACAGCTCAATCTAATCCACTGCAGCTCGGCACAGGGCCTCCTAAAACAAACCGTACGGGACCTGGAAGTAGATTTCTCAATTTTGTGCGAGCCATATTCCCATATACAGGACCACAGCTGGACGCAAAACCATCGTTATAGCGCGGCAATTTGGAGCAACAGCAGGACACATCTGGAAAATCAGCATAGCGCAGATGGATATGTAAGGTCGAGGTACAATGTCTACAGCTGCTATATAGCACCGAGCAAACACATCGACGAATTCTGCAGCATACTGGATGGACTAGAGGAGGACGCCAGAACTCACACGCCAACCATCATAGCCGGCGACTTCAATGCATGGGCAACGGAATGGGGTACCCAAAGGACCACCAGAAGGGGCAGGGCCCTGCTGGACGCTTTTGCCACACTCAACATCAGCCTGCTCAACGTAGGCAACACCCACACGAACAACAGGGCTGGCAGAGTCTCCCTGATCGACCTCACGTTTGCTAGCGCTCGCCTAGCCCGTAGCGCGCAGTGGGCAGTTTCGGATCTCTTCACGCACAGCGACCACTTCGCCATAGTGTGCTCTATCAAGATTTGTCCACCTGCACACACACCAACGACGTTCTACAGCTGGGCATGAAGCACGCCGAGCCAAGAAGCGTAATTCACCATGATGACCCAAGTGACAAGGAGCAGCAGCACGGACGCGGACACCCAGGCCAACCACATGGGCGACATTCTTCGCAGAGCGTGTGATGCAGCCATGATACGCAAACGGCATGGAAACAACAAATGTAAGCCAGTACATTGGTGGAATGCCAGGATTGCGGATGCCCGGAGGCAATGTCACCAGGCCAGACGACGACAGCAACGTGCCCGCAGAATGCCCACGTTTCCAGAGCTGCTTGCAGACTACATGCGGAAAAGAGCCAACCTAAATGGAGATCACGAGAAGTAAAGCATAATGCCAACGGATCCAACCAAGCTGGGTCATATTGTGGCAACGCTATTCCCTTCAAGGCCGACGAGGAACTTAGTAGCGAGCGGAACGCCATGTGCACCGATATTCACAGATGATAGTGAAGTCATGGAATTAGGGAAGAGAATAAACATACATAAAGTCCTGGGCCCGGACGGGGCAAGGCTCTTGTAATCAAACTGCTAGTTTGCAAATACGCGACGACGTTTGTGGAACTTTTCAATACATGCATGCTGCAACGGGAGTTCCCTACGAGGTGGAAGCTACAAAGGTTGGTCCTGCTTCCCAAAGGTGAGAAAATAGATGACCCATCAGCATACAGACCCCTGTGTATGCTTAATGTGATTGGAAAACTTTTTGAGCGCATCATTTGCAACAGACTGGAGAAGGCACTGGAGCAACGTCATAGACTGTCGGATTGGTAATTCGGATTCATGAGGAAACGCAGCAGTATCAACGCCATCAGTTCGGTGGTAGAGATAGCCGCTTAAGCCATCGAAGGGCAACGCTGGAAAGGCGGCAACAAAAAATACTGCCTTATATCAAAGTTGGATGTTCGGAATGCTTTTAATTGAACCAGCTGGGACTCCATTATCGCGTCCCTAGAGCGATTTAACATATCTGAGTACATCATTAACCTGATATGCAGCTATTTTTGGGATCGGGTGCTACTCTATGACACAGCAACTGGTCCACGGAAACACACCACCACAGGCGGAGTACCTCAAGGATCAGTGATCGGGCCAACATTGTGGAATATCATGTATAACACTGTTCTACGATTGAATATGCCAACTGACACTCGCATAGTGGGCTTCGCGGACGACATTGCCATCGTCACTGTGGCCAAGGATATCCGTAGGAAAGCACCAATGCAGCTGTGCTCAGGATTTTGGAATGGATGGAGGCAAACTCACTAAAGCAGCAGGAAAAAAGTGGAAACCGCGAGGATCGAAGTCGTTGGATGCTCTATAACATCAAAGCCTTCCATTAAATACCTTGAAGTCATGATGGACCATAGGCTAACATTCAAAGCCCACCTGCAGTAAACCGCAGATAAAGCTGCGAAGGCCACGTCAACTCGGCTTATGGCTAACGTCGGCGGCCCGAAGCAACGGAGCAGATGGCTTATCTCGACGGTGGTAAGGTCCATCATTCTATATGCCGCCGCCATATGGGCACCTGCGATGTCATCCCCCACCTACAGCCGGGACTGCAGATCGTCGTACCGAACATGCGCACTCAGGACCATAAGCGCGTTTAGAACAGTCTCCGAAGATGCCGCCCTGGTGCTGTCTGATATGGCCCAACTAGACCTCTTGGCTAACGAGGATAGAAATAGAGATCCTCCGCCAGTTAGAAGAGAGACGACTCTGACTAACTGGCAACGCAGATGGCGTCACATAAATATATAAATTATTATTATCATAAGATTTTTTTCAGATTTTTTTCCAAATGTCTGTATATGTGAGCGCAGTTGTCGGTATCAGTCTTAAAGTTAAGTCGTGTGGCGCTCGGAGTGTTGATGATATGTAGCATCTCCACGGTGAAGCTTTTATTGTAGTTCCGCTCTTCATCTAATATTATTGTCTTTTCGAAATTCGGTGCATGGCCACTAGTTGCACAGTGTGTCATTAATGCTGTTTTTGGTGTATCTGTATAATGTCTCATTTTATAATCAGATTTGTGTTGGGAAATCCTAGTTTTTAATTTCCTTGTCCATTGCATGGAATTTTGTATATCACATTGCTTCTATTTGTCATCTCTATCTTGGATTTTGTTTTGTTGAATTTATGTTTGAGGGTATTGTGAGGTTTGTGTGCTATTTTTATTCCAGCTTTGTCATAACAATCCGAATGTGATAGTCTTTCTGATAATTTAGGTACATAAGTGACAGATAAGAAGGTTTTCTCATTCTTTGTTTTGTCAATGGGGGATTTATGTTTTTTGAACAATGTCTTGATAAAGTTATCCGGAAAATCGTTGTCCTTTAAAATATTTATTATTTCCTTCTTCGTTTCTTCATGGTATATTTTATCCGAAATGTTTAGCATCCGTTGGATACAGCTCCTTGCTGTATTTATTATCATCGTCTTGGGGTGTTTTGAGTTAAAATTGATGATTCGTCCTGATGCTGTTGGCTTCCTATACCATTTTAGTTTTAATTCGTTTCCTCGTCTGATGATCATAGAGTCCAAATACGCCAGTATTCCATTGTCTTCCAGCTCCATAGTAAATTTAATATTCCTGTCAAATGAATTTAGGGTGTCCAGTGTTTTTTCGATGTCATCTTGGTGTATTATTGTAAAAATATCATCTACATATTTCGTTAATAATATTGGTGGTCTGGTTAGTTTATCCATTGTAGTGTCCAGAAGATTTTCCATAACGATGTCCGCAATGACTGGTGAGGTCGGAGATCCCATCGGCATTCCTTTGAATTGTATGAATGTTTAGTCCTTATAAGTAAAATATCTATTCTCTTGAATGCAGAATTTTACTATTTCCATTAATAGAGCTTTTGGTATCTTTGTGTGTTCCTGTATTTTAGTCCATTTGTTCCTGATTGTGTCCAATGCTAGATCCGTTGGTATGCTTGGGAATAATGATACCACGTCAAATGAAATTAATTGCTCATCGTCACAAATGTAAGTGTTATTTATGCGTTGTTTGAATTGAGTTGCGTTTTTTATGTTATATTTGGAGTCCAATGTTATATTCCTTAAAATTTGTGTTGTAGAACCTTCCTTGACCGGGTTCCATTAGGTTTAAAGAATGTAAGATCGGACAAGTCTGTGCCGTTTGATTGTAGTTTTTAGATTGATTCTTTATTCCAAATTATTCTTGCTTAAGCTAATTTTACATATATATTTTAATGCTGCGACTTATGCGACAGGTACAAAAGAGAGGGAGAGTGTTAGTACATACATACATACTGTTGGAGCGCATGCATCAAAGTGCTTGGTCAGCGGTCCCACGCTGGCCTGGCTCTAGCTCATGTTACGCTTGTGCATACAGTGCTTATGTGAATATATGTATGTGCATATACAAATGTACATACATATATGTTCATGCTTAATTGTATGTTTATGTGAATATGTTTATGTGAATACTTCAATGTATACACATGAACATATTCAAGTGCACAATTATATTTTAATGCGTATATGTTTAATTGTTTATAGTTGCAACAATGTGTTACAAGTTGAGCTTATTGTATTGAATGATTATTTGTATGAATATACTACACCTCCCCTTTTAGAGAATAACGTAATATTGTGGAGTTATTGTAAGGATTATTGATATAGAAAGGTAAAATAAAGGTAAAGTAAAGGTGTATCTTACGAGAAAAAAATTTTTTTTTGTTTTTCTTTTCTTTTTCTTGTTTTTAGAAATTGCATGAATTTGTTTTCAATAATAGATGAATCCACAAAGATGTTTTTTTTTTTTTTTTTTTTTTTTTTTTATGGTTGATTATTTTTACGGTTGATCATTCCGAAAACGGTTTTAGTCTGTTTTTATGAACCTTCTGGTTTTTATTCTTATCATCTGCTATTAGTATATTGTCATTTTCTTCTATACTCACTACCTTATAAGGCCCTATATATTTAGCATCTAGTTTATGACCTATTTCTTTTCTTAATAAGACTTTATCTCCTATTTTTAAATCAAAATCGGAAATATATTTGTCGTAATATTTCTTATTCTTTAACTTATGGTTTTCTAACATTATCCTAGCTCTTTTATATGCTATTTCTATTCTAAATTTTATTTCCTTAGAGTAGTCGTCTAAATTGTATATTGGATCTATTTTATCTATTTTGTTAAAATCTATGAACTGATTTGGTAGTCTTCCAAATACTAGTTCGTATGGACAATATTCATGCACTGCCGAGAGTGTTGTGTTGTAACAATAAGTGAAATATTGTATCCAAGCATCCCAATCGGACTTATCTGCTGATATGTATGACCGAATATATTCATTGAATGTTCTATGACTTCGTTCTATTGTCCCTAAAGTCTGGTGGTGGTATGCTGTAGATGTCAGATTTTTAATCCTCATGTACTTGCATATATCTGTTATAATCTGATCTTTATACTCAGTTCCCATGTCCGTAATGAGTGTTTTCATTGGACCGTACTGTAGTATACAATTTTCGAATATAGCTTTAGATACATTACTTGCACTCTTAGATGCGACTGGAATGGCTATTAAGTATTTTGTCAGATCGCATATCAATGTGACAATATACTCATTTTCATTATCTGATTTTGGTAGCGGACCTATTGTGTCCTCTATAACTTTATCGAAAGCCTTCGCTGGTGTTTCTGTTATTATCATAGGAGTCTTCGTATGTGTCGTCGTTTTTGACACCTGGCATTTATGACATCTGCTTATGTACTCTTTTATATGGCGTCCCATATTTTTCCAATAGTAGTGTCTTTTGATTTTTGCCAGTGTTCTGGTAATGCCAGTATGACCTCCTTGAATTGGGTCATCATGATATGTAGACAGTATTGCTTCTTTTTCTTTTTCATTTGCTATTAGGGTCACCGGCCGGAGTAGCGCTACTCTTAATGTTTTCAATATAGTATTGCCCATATTTTTAAAAGAATCAATTGAAATAATTTCAAAGATCTTTTCGCTCGGTGCCAATTTTAGTTGGCTGATTTCAAGTATACCGGCTTGCATTTCAAGCCTTTGGAAGAACTGACCTAAGTCGAGAATTCCATTGGTATACAAATCGCTAACTTCAATTCTTGCCATAACTTTCTTTCCACGTTTCAGTGAACATTTAGATTCTGTTATTCGCAAGGTCACTACTTTCCGTACCTCGTCATTATTGATGACTTCGTATACGTTGGGCCTAGAAGCATTTTGAAGTTTTTGCCTTGGCAAAAGTTCTTCTTTATTAACTGCGCAGTTTTTCTGTCTACTTTTTTGCCTGGTAGTGACTTTCAGGACTTTTGTACTCATATCTTTTAATTCGGATATAGTTATCCGCGATAAGGCGTCTGGCACAAAATTATCGTTACCTCTCAAATACTCTTCTGTAAAGTCGTACTCTTCCAATTCTAGCCGCATGCGTGTTAGTTTTGAACTCGGGTTGACCATGGAGAATAAATATGTTAATGGTCTATGGTCTGTTCGCACTGTGAGATGTTTTCCATATATGTATGGTCGAAAGTGTGTTATTGCCCAATGTATTGCTGCTAGCTCTTGTTCTGTAGTACTTTTGTTGCTTTCACCTTTAGTGAACGCTCTTGATGCATATGAAACTGGAAGCTGGAGTCCATTATAGTTTTGTGTTAAAACTGCTCCACATGCTTGTTTGCTTGCATCTGTGATTATGCAAAGTTCTTTGCTGAAATCTGGGTACTGCAATAGATTAAGTTTAGATTCTTTTAAGTATTGGAATGCATTTTCGCATTCTGCTGTCCATTCGAATGGAACATTCTTTTTACATAATCTTGTTATGTGCCGGGAATATTCGGCGAAATTTTTTATGAAACGTCGATAATAATTACAAAATGCAACGAAACGTCTAGCACTATCTGCATCATGTGGGACTGGATAATTCTTGATGACGTCAAATTTTGTGTCGTCTGGTAAGATTCCTTTGTCTGTGCATTTGTGACCTAGGAATGTCACCTCATGCATAAAAAATGAGCATTTCTCTGGATGCAGTTTTAGATTGTTTTTTTTGCAAAGTTTAAAAACATCCATTAAGTTTTTAATCATATGTTGTTCAAAACAACCTATAACGATTAAATCATCCATATAGAGGAAAGCTTGGCTGGGCTCAAGCCCTGAGAATGCTATTGTCATCATTCTCTGAAATGAATTAGGTGCTATTTTTTAGACCGAAAGGTAATCGCGTGAAGCGATATAAGCCATTTCTCGTTGAAAAAGACGTTATATCTCTTGATTTTTCTTCTAGTTCTATTTGGTGAAAACCTGACATTAAGTCAAGGCAAGAAAAATATTTTGCTCTTCCCAATTGATCAAGAATATCATCAATTCTGGGGAGCGGAAACTTGACAGCAATTTTTTGTTTATTTGACGATAGTCAACTACTAATCGCCAGTTTTTTTCCTTAGAGCCCGAAAGTGTTTTCTTTGGGACTAGTAAGAGTGGGCTATTATAAGGCGAAACAGACGGTTCAACAATACCCTGTTCAATTAACTTTCCAACTTGTCGCTGGATCTCGTCTATTTGGCTATGCGGACTCCGGTAATTTTTCACATATACCGGTTCATCATCCTTTAGTCTTAATTTTTGTTTATAAAAATTATTTGTTGTTATCGGTTCGGTGTCAAGTCCGAACACATCACTATACTCAGTGCATAACTTTTCAAGTTTGTCTTTGAATAGTATTGGGAACTTTTTCTTCAATTTATGAATTACAGATTCTTTTCTTATATCTTTGGTATTTTGAACTATATCGCAGTTCGAAAGTGATTCAAATTTTAAATTGGTAAAGCCTACTATTTGGCATTTATCTGTGGTATTTAAGAATCGGACAAAAGTACTTTGGGTTGTTGCAATAGTGTTTGTAACATAAACACCCGGTTTAATTTCCTGATTCGGAATTAGAATGTTACCTTCTGCTGAAGATAGTTCTATTTTGCGTACCACTTGGGATCTTGCTGGTAGAAGTGTTGAGTTATTACCAGAATTGAATGTTATTGGAACATAGATTGGGTACGTTAATTCTTGTGGACTAAGTATAAACCAATCTTTCGAATTGCCGTAATCTAATTTGCAATTAAAAGTTTTTATGAAATCTAATCCTATTATTCCATCGCATGGGATTGCGAAATCTGAATGAAGCAGATGAAATTCGTATGGAATAATATATTTATCTGTCTGTAATTTTATTGAGACTAGGCCTTTGGAGTTTATTACTCCTTCTCCTATGCCTCGAATGTCTACGGTTTTGTTTACTTGGATGTCGTGAAATACATCAGAATTTTCTTTTATTATTATTGAAATATCTGCACCGGTATCAATTAAGAATGTTATTTTCTTATTGGTTTTAACATTCTTAAATGATACAAAATTATTAAGACTTAGGGTAATAGAGTAGACTTTATTTTTTAATTTTGAGCATTTGGAGGAGCTTGTCCGTTTCCCTGGTCACTTTGGGTAATTCGGACATTTGTGTTGTTATTACCATTCTGTTGGTTATTAGTTTTTTGTCTATTATTATTGTGTCCACCTCCACGGCAGCCTCTTCGGTAGCGTGAATAGTTATTGTAGACGCCGCTACCGCGGTCATTATGCTGGGCATAAAAAATGGTATTATTTTGGGAACTTCCTGTGGAGCCCGACTCTACTGAAAGAGTGGTAAATCTAGTGATGGCTTCTTTAGCTGAATCAAAGTTTCCTGATTCCATTAATATCTGAACTCTTTGACTTTTGGTATGACTTACCATAGCATTCACTGCCACTTTGGTAGTGTATTTTATTGCTTGTTCAGTTGGAAGACCATCCGAAATATATGCGCCTTTAAGGGCGTCGGTCAACTCAGTAATCTCCTTTGTGTATGAAGCACAGTTACTGGGGTTTCTCTGCAGATTTTTAATTTTTGCTGTTAAAAGATCCACTGATTCACCCTTGAAGATTGTTGATAGTTTTCGTATTACTTCATCAATCGTTGTTTCAGAGCTTAGAGTATTACCCGCTTGACCTTTCAATTTTGATTTTATGATTTCGATGCGTTTCTTTTATGGTGTCAAGTACGCGAAGCGCCCCAATGAAACCTGGTAGATTTTTAATATCACCATCGAAGTATGGTAGCAGCCTGGTGGCTGTGTTTATGAATTCTACCACTGTTTGAGTCATTTTGTTGTTTTCTTTTGGAATCGCTGGTTTGTTAAGAATTATGTTTGATTGATCAGAGCTCACGGATGGTTCTTCTTGACCTATTTCTTCATCAGCCATTAGTTGCGTTTTTGTTTCCAGTACTATTGAAGTTTCCAAATCAGATGTTTGTTTAAATTCAATATTGTGTCTGGTTAGCACAGTTATTGCTTTTTGTTTGTAATCACTGTAGAACGCATTTGCGGCTGTTTTTTGCCCTGCCTTTAGTTTGCTATAGTGCTCAGTTAATACTGCTCTAATAGCCTGGAGCTTTTCAGTTATTATTTTCGTGTGTTTGGTTACTGTGTCTTGGGATGTTTCTCTGTTTTGCAAGATTTAGTTAATTCTTGTGCGTGTATTCTAGCTTGTCCTATTATCTCATCCCAAGTAACCATAGTTTGTTAAAAATAACAAGAGTTTCGAAAATGTTTATGGTTGTTTTTTTTTTTTTTTATTCTGTATCTATTATTTCTACATCTGATCGATTGGTTCTTTACTCGATTCTGATATGTCTATCAGAGCGATTGAGTCCTTGAAAAGTTCGTGGACCCATCCGCGCACATCTTTACGTAAAGGAGTCTTAGCTAACAATCTACTGTAAGCTACTTTTATGGATTTTTCCATAAGATCTACAATATTTTTTTCAAATTTGTAGTTGTGGGCTATCCAATACCTTATTTCCTTGTATTTGTGATTTGTTTCGCCTGATTGTATCAGGAAATCGAGGAAAGATAAATATTTTTGTAGCTTTTTTTGTTTCTTTCTTATCCATATTCCACACTAACTTGTTAGGCCTATTAGTACGGATGTATTTATATATAAAAAAAATCATGTGGTCTTACTGCCTTGGTTCCTCCATTAGGTAGAAACGATATGTGCCTGCTTCATTTGAAAAACAGCATACATATGGTACTGTGAGGATGAAACTCATCTGTACCCTAGAGTCTCCTCGAACTGGGAAATCTTCTCCCGTTATATTGAGGTAAGCTGATCTAATTTGTACCAAGCATATTGAGTTTTGTGATGAATTGATCTGCTCATTTCTAAAAACCTCAATTAAATCTTGGACAATACTGGGATGCCTAGCGTTTATTTTTTGAAAATATCTATCTAGAGTGGCCATTATTTTTCAGATTTTCCTTTAATCTATAGTCGCTTGCGTGCATATGTATTTTTAGACCTTATCTAGGTCATTAGCTTGGCTTAGGGCTCTTTTGGTTACACATTTATTGTGCAACAGGTAAGCTTTATATAAAACATATGCGAACATTACTACGACAATTATTAATAACAATATGTTCGTTAACCTCAAATCAGTATTTGATGATTCGATTTTATTTATTACATTAGCAGTGGAGTCCACTGATTTTGTTTCTATTAACCCCATTGTGGGTATAAGAGATATATCATCAAATTTACTTATGGAATTATCGAACATATGGAGTTTATTAAAAAATTTTTTTGTATAATTCTAATAATGATCTCACTGACTAACGATCCTATATGAGACTATTTTAATTTAATAAAATGAATATGACAAATACGGGGAAAAGAGAAAAAAAAATATTTATAGGGAACAAAAGCCCCAAAAAACAGCTCAAAACCTTTTGTTTAGAAATTATTTTTAAAAAATTGTTTTTTTTTTTTTTATATATGTGTATTTCAAGCTTCTGTCTTATTTGCTTGAATACGATTATTGTTTGAAATGTCAAAAAAAAATTATATGGATTCATGGATATTAATTTTTATTTAAAAATTTATTATTTTTTTTTTTATTTGTAATATTTTAATTTTTATATGTTTCAAGTGTAGTATAATAGAATACCACAATAATAATAGTATAATAGCTGAAGGTTTTTTTTTTTACATATGTTCCTGCCTACTTTTTTCGTATGGTTTTTAGGCCACACTCTAATTGGACAGCTTTAATGCCGGACAATTGTACATTGGTTGTTTTAATTCTATAAAAAAAATGTGCATCGCAGTACACTCAAAAAAAAATGTGCGACGCAGCGCATAATTGTTCATTTAAAGTTCCTTTTTTTTTTTTTGTTAGCCTCTAGCATCAGCTGGTCGTCGCCGGTTGGCACGCTGATGCTCCATCGATGGCGTAAAAAAGCGGCCTGCTTTTCACGCTTGTAGTCTTAGCTGCTGATGTCCAAGGCCTCTGAGCTCAGGCGGTACCGGTGCCGGTCATCGCACCAGTTTTCTGTGGATCAGGACAATCTTGGGGGCACTTCTTCTCTTCTTTTGGTGTGGAGGAGTTTTAATATTATTATTAATTACTTTCAATGTAGATATGTCTGAGTGAGAGTGGGTTTCTGGCTTGTTGCTTGTTTTCAATGATTTTAAAAAGTCAAATTCTTTTTGCAGTTTTTTTGCTACTGCCCATGGAGGTGGTGCTTGGCTTTTTTTACTTTGCACTCCTTCTCTCTTTGCCATTTCTCACACTCTACTCACTCAGAATATCCATTGGCCTTTTTTCGTTGCTCTTTTTTTTTTTTTTCTTTCTTCTTTTAGAAAAATCCTTTGCTCCTCCAACGCAGATTTGCGTGGATTTTAATGGGTCTGCACTTTCTTTTGTTGGTTTGCGTGGATTTTAATGGGTCTCCACTTTCTTTTGTTGATTTGTCACAGTGGTGACGGTCTCCAGGTCACTTTGTTAATTTGTGACCACTGTCACGGTCGCCATGTAGAAACCTTCCTTGACCGGGTTCCATTAGGTTTAAAGAATTTTTTTTTTTTTTTTTTTTTTTTTTTTTTTTTTTTTTTTTTTTAATTTTTTTTTTTTTTTTTTTTTTTTAAAATATTTTTTTTTTTTTATGGAAAAAAAGGGGGGGGGGGTTTTTTTAAATATATATTTTTTGTGGGGGGGCTTGATTAAAAGGGTTTGTTGGGGGGCCCCCCCGGGGGTGGGTCTTTCTCTTGTTTTCTTTTGTTATAGTGTTTTTTGAATATATGTATTCATATAAAATGTATATACATATATGTGAGTAACATTATGTTTATGATAGTTTATTGTAAATAATATTAACTGAAATGTTTAAAATTGAGGTGTAGTACATATACGTATTTCTTCAAAAACAACGATTAAACGATTAACTTCACAACTGCCGACCGCTCTCGTGACTTCTTCCTAATTTCCGTTCTCGACGACGTCTGCTCTTCAACCCTTTACTTGCGTCCCTCTCGCGTAGAAAACTCTCACTCCCAGCTGCTTCACTGCTCGTCAAAAATAGGGGTAATCTCAGAGTAGTGTGCCCATCTCGTCTTTACACTCGGCCCTCCTGATAATCGTCTTCTGACTCAGAAGACAGCAACTCGTCATTCTCAGCCACATATCGCCAAAGTCTCATATAGTCCACGCTCGTAGTTGTCATCATTGGCCCTTCACCATTGGTAGCTTTCTTTACATCATACCGGCCGTTGCGCTTAGCTTTTATTACTTCATACGGTCCCAAAAACTGACTTGCTAGTTTACGACCCGCTACAAACTGCGTTCTCTTTATAGCTACCATATCGCCAACTTGGTAAGTTGTTTCGCCTTTTCTGTTCTTATCATAGTTCCGCTTGTAAGTCGCCTGCGCCTTCTCTATATTAATTTTAGCCTCTTGTCGCAGCTTTTGCCGCTCGTCATTGAACTGATCTACTTGTTCCTCCTGTAATATATCCAGCAAACGGTCATCTATATTGTTACGCATTCGCGTTCCAAACAGGACTTCAAACGGTGACATTTTCGTTGAGGAATGCATCGTTGTGTTAATCGCCTTCTGTACTCGCGAAACTCCCTTATACCATTTCGTGGGTTCATCTGCTGATATTTTTCCGATAATAGACAGGATACAACGATTAACTCGTTCGACTTGGCCATTGCCCCTTGCTACTCCTGTGGTTGACAGTACATGCTCAACATCATTTGATCGAAGGAATTCTTTAAAAGCGTTTGATGTGAAGGCCACCCCTCTGTCACTTATGATCCTCTCGGGAAATCCAAAAATGTCTGTCCATTCTTTGAGCCTTTTAATTACTTCTTCTTGACCTGTGGACTTCGTTGGAAACAACCATACAAATTTCGAAAAACCGTCTACCATTGCCAAAATGAATTTGTACTGCTTGGAGGTGCTGTCCATGGGTCCTAGATGATCCAAATGTAAAGTATGCAGCGGTGTGTCTCCTTTAGTTATACAATGCAAATATCCTTCTTTTTTGCCCAGCTGTTTATTATGAACTATACATTTTATGCAGTTTGCAATCAATCTTGATACTTTACTTTCCAAATGCGGTATCCAGTACTGTTGTTGGATAGCGTGCATTGTCTTCCGCGTCGAAAAATGTCCAACCTCGTGCGATCGTTGTATAATCTCGCGTTCCATTAGCTTTGGGACTACCAGCAACTCATAACCTTCAACTTCTTTGAATAGCAAACCACCTTTCACGTTGAAGTTCTTATATTGTTGCTGCTTTAGTACCTCTATAATTGCGATAATATGATCATCTGTCTGCTGTGCCTTCTTTAAACGCGCTGTTATTTCATCCTTTACTACTAAACACGACTGTGGGTAACGGCTTAGACAGTCCACGTGCTGCATCTTAACTGCTGATCGGTGCTCCACGTTCAAATTGAAATCCTGTAGATACAGTATCCATTGCGCAACTTCCCTTGGGATGTCCAGCTTTGTCGTAGTTTGCTTAAATGCAATGCAGTCTGTCACCAATTTCACCGGGATCCCTAGCAAATAATGTCGAAATTTTTTTAACGCCATATATGCTGCCTTGACTTCAAGAATGTAGCTATGCCTTTTCGAATCCGCTTCAGATGCTTTCTTACTCCAAAAATAGATCGGATGCAAGTTGTTGTCAAATAGCTGAAGTAGTACTGCTCCAAAACCGTCTTTTGAAGCATCCGTGTGCAGCTCGGTTGGTGCCTCGCGAGAATAGAGGTGTAATACTGGTTCACTTATTATCGCCGTTTTCAATTGCTGCAACGCCTGAAGCTCGCTTTGACCCATAATAAATTTGACATCTTTTTCCAGCAACTTGGTAAGGGGTCGTGCTATCTGCGCATACTGAGGAATAAACTTTCTAAAGAATCCGGTTAAACCAAGAAATGCCTGAATCGATTTGACATTTGTGGGTATACCGAAACGACTGATTGCCATCGTCTTATCTTTACCGGGCCAAATCTTTCCATCTTCAATTTCGTGACCTAGAAAGCTTATGCGTTTTTGCAAAAAACTACATTTTCCCCATTTTATTTTCAAATCATACTTTGCTGCAGTTTCTAATACCAATTTGGTTTTGTTTAGACAATCGTTTGCTGACTTTGCATATACTATAATATCATCCATATATAATTGCATTATATCCTGGTTAATCAGATCTTGAAATATGTGGTTAACGAAACGAATGAATGAAGCAGGCGAATTACGAAATCCAAATGGCGCTCTATTAAACTCATATAATCCTTCTCTAGTAACAAACGCTGTATATGATTTGCTAGATTCCTCTATGGGCACATGGAAGAATCCATTTTCTAAATCCATAATCGTATAAAAGCTTGCTGCCTGTAATCTCTCCAGCACTTCATCCATTAAAGGAACCGGGAAGCAGTCTTCCAAGACCATGCTATTTAGCTTCCTGTAGTCTACACAAATCCGCAAAGTATTGTCTTTCTTCTTTACAACTACAACTCTGCTAGCAACATTCGAAGTGGATTTGCGCACTATTCCTTTTTCTTCCCACTCATCAACTTGATTTTTAACCGCTTCCGCTTCTGGTGGTGACAAACGACTGGGTGACTGCCTAAATGGGATTATTACGCCATCTGGTACAATTTTTAACTCAATAGGGCAATGTACCTTCTCTGTATCATTCGGCTGATAGCTATCCTGTATCAACGCTTCGACTTGCTTTTGATATTGCGGAGGAGCCGAATAACCACATGAGATGTCAAAAACATTGTACCAATTGTCAACATATTCTTCTTGCGATTTGGTGTCTTTAACCAGGCTCATAAATGTATATCCACGCTCATCGATCGATACTCTAAACTTCTCTACGAAGTCGTATCCCAAAATAATGTCACAGTCCATAGTGTTGCTCTCCACTACCAAGAATTTTTGCTGCGTCTTTAGGTTGTCTACGATGACCTCTGTCTCGAAAAAGCTTTTTGCTTTTGTTTGGCTTTTGCCTAGGCCGCAGAGCATTAAGCAACTTGCTTTCAAATCAATCTTACCCAAGTGTTTTAGAAAAGAGTTTTTTACAATAGTGACATCTGAGCCCGTATCAATCAAACCGTCAACGTTTACGCCATTCAGCGATACCGACTTGACCCGTTTTTGTATATTTATTTTACGAACAGCTGATAACTTTCTGGGGCAATTAGTTGAAATATGTCCACTTTCATTGCAACTAAAACATTTTCTATCCGCACTATTACAATCTTTACGCTTGTGCTCACTGGAACCGCAATTAAAACAATATTCTTTCTTTTTAATGTTTTCCACTTTTGCAATAGACGTGATTTTACGATTGTTTTTCTCAATATTATCAAATTTTTTTACATGTTCAAATACACCATATTGCTCTTTTAACTCTTTTAGCGATTTACAGTTGTACATTGAGAACTTAAACTCGCTTTTAATATTAAGGCCATCAACTATGTACCGTATAACCGCCGCGTCTTCGATTTTTCCAGCACTAGCAATTTTTCTCATATTTAGCATATATTCGTGAAACGATTCACCACTGTGCATTTTACGATCGCGTAACTGTTGATGTAGGTCAGCGCTACTCAAATTCGACTCGAACTCACAACATAACATTTGTCTCAAACTCTGAAAATCACTCACTGTTTCTGACTCGAGATATAACTGTGCCGCACCACTCATTTTATTTCTCGCTTGCACATACATCTGCTTGTCTGTGAGCTCGTAAGCTTCAGCATTCTGCTCAAAGTTCTCAAACCATTTCTCTACCGGTACATTGTAACCGTCGAACACACATACAACTTTTTCGAAATGCTCAGGGTTTATTTTGACTTCTGCAGACTTCCTCTCATCCGCTTCAATTTTAAGAGAAAACATTTGTATTAACTGTTGCATCTTTATATCTAGATCCCTGGGATCACTTTTTTCTACGTCACGAACTTCTTTCACTTCCATATTATTTTTTATCGATTCCTCTTCTTCCAATAGACCGAACGTTTCGTTTAAGGTCTTATTTTCAACGGTCTTCTTATCGTTCTTCTTTTCGTTTTTCGACTTTGCTGGTGTGCGCAATGGTGGCGACATTTCGGTTATTCGCGACTTCGTGGCGCCGACTGACCGACTATTCGAGAACGATTTCTTAGAAAAAGCTACCGCGCACTACTGGAATTTTCACAACTGTACAACTTTTGTTATTTGGATGTTTTGTACCAACTTTTACAAAATCAACCAACTGCAACTTTACAACTTAATTGTTTTTTTTTTTAAATTCCAGCACAACCACATCTAAACTTTTCTAAGAACTTTCTACACATTATATATGCACTAACACACACAAAACCGGCGAGCCCCCAAATGTGAGGTTAACATTATGTTTATGATAGTTTATTGTAAATAATATTAACTGAAATGTTTAAAATTGAGGTGTAGTACATATACGTATTTCTTCAAAAACAACGATTAAACGATTAACTTCACAACTGCCGACCGCTCTCGTGACTTCTTCCTAATTTCCGTTCTCGACGACGTCTGCTCTTCAACCCTTTACTTGCGTCCCTCTCGCGTAGAAAACTCTCACTCTCAGCTGCTTCACTGCTCGTCAAATTTGGGCTGGCTTCAGAGTAGTGTGCCCATCTCGTCTTTTTTAATATATGTTTATGCTTGAATTTTTTTTTTTTTTATACTTAATTATACTAAATTCAATGTATACACATGAACATATTCAAGTGCACAATTTATATTTTAATGCGTATATGTTGAATTGTTTATACTTGCAACAAAGTGTTACAAGTTGAGCTTATTGTATTGAATGATTATTTGTATGAATATACTACAGTATAATGTATTTACAAAGTCCATAGGATGGTGAGCTAATTGACGAACAAATTGGTCTCAATGGTGTCCCTTCTTTGTGTATTTTTGGTAGTCCATATATTCTTGAAGAGATCGCCGTAGTTGTCGTCATTTTGTTCTTTTCAATCTTTGAAATAACCCCCATCTTATGTAGTTTGTCCACCAGATTGTTGTTCTTTGTCTGTAATCGTGTTGTTGGGTCTTTCCTGAGGATTCTATAGGTGTTTAGATCCGACAATATGTCCATCATTCTGTAATCATAATCCATCTTTGTCATTGCTACCGTTTTATTTCCTTTGTCAGATGTTAATATTAAAATATCGTCATGTTGTTTAAGAAATTTGTATGTCCGTTGAGTTATATCCAATAATGCACGATCTGTTGCATTTATGTATTTCATCGCTCTGTGCTCTTTAACCATTAAAGAGAACACAGTACGCGCTGCCTCTTGTTTCTCTTTTTCCTTGATCGTCTGAACTATTTCCTCTCCATCGGCAATGTATTTAATGAGAGGGAGCTTCTCGTGTTCTATGGGAAGAGCAAACTTTGGACCCTTTGTTAATGTCTGGAAATGTGTTATTGTCAAAATTAAAAATATTATCGCATCGTGTGGTATTCTTGATAAAATTGGGAATTAATTTAGATTTTATACATTTTAATAGAAATTTTAAACTACTTTTCAGTCTTACTAATTTCTTGGAGGTAGTCTGATGTCTGATGTGACCAATTTGTTCGTCAATTGGCTCACCATCCTATGGACTTTGTAAATACATTATACAAATTTTAAGGAATATAACATTGGACTCCAAATATAACATAAAAAACGCAACTGAATTCAAACAACGCATAAATAACACTTACATTTGTGACGATGAGCAATTAATTTCATTTGACGTGGTATCATTATTCCCAAGCATACCAACGGATCTAGCATTGGACACAATCAGGAACAAATGGACTAAAATACAGGAACACACAAAGATACCAAAAGCTCTATTAATGGAAATAGTAAAATTCTGCATTCAAGAGAATAGATATTTTACTTATAAGGACCATTCGTACAATTAAAAGGAATGCCGATGGGATCTCCGGCCTCACCAGTCATTGCGGACATCGTTATGGAAAATCTTCTGGACACTACAATGGATAAACTAACGAGACCACCAAGATTTTTAACGAAATATGTAGATGATATTTTTACAATAATACACCAAGATGATATCAAAACCAGAGGGCCGGGGTCAACTCCAACCGCGTCGAAGTTTGTATACCCTTGCATCTGTTTTTGGTAATTCTTTCCTTACCCATTGATATCAAAGTGTAAAAACGTTTTATCCAAAAAGTCTAATGTTTGTGAAAGAACGGCCTTCAATCTTAGCATAGGATATAACGAACTTTTTGACAAAAGTCACTGTTTTCGACCGATCGTTCCTATGGGAGGTCTATGATATAGTCACCCGATCTTGATCAAATTTGGCACAGTCGTTTATAGCTACAATAAACTAACTTATATTAAATTTCACGACAATAGCTTTAAAATTAATGAAGTTATTGAGAAAGTCACTGTTCGTGACTTTGCCGTTTGTATGGGAGCTATATGATATAGTCACCCGATCTTGATCAAATTTGGCATGATTATTAATAAGAACACAAAACTGACAAATACCAACTTTTATGACAATAGCTATAAAATTAATGAAGTTATTGAGAAAGTCACTGTTCGTGACTTTGCCATTTGTATGGGAGCTATATGATATAGTCACCCGATCTTCATCAAATTTGGCACAATTATTTATAGGAACACAAAACTGACAAATACCAACTTTTATGACAACAGCTATAAAATTAATGAAGTTATTGAGAAAAGTCACGGTTCGTGAATTTGACGTTTGTATGGGAGCTATATGATATAGAGGGACGATCCGACTGAATCCGAGATATACAACGCCTGCAGTATATACAAGCCTACGTGCAAAATTTCAGCTCTGTAGCTCTTACGGTCTCGGAGGAGTTCGCGTTGATCCAGACGGACGGACGGACGGACATGGCTATTTGAACTCGTCTCGTCGTGCTGATCAAGAATATATATACTTTATATGGTCTGAGATGCTTCGTTCTATGCGTTGCACACTTCTGACCAAAATTAATATACCCTTTTTGCAAGGGTATAAAAACACTGGACACCCTAAATTCATTTGACAGGAATATTAAATTTACTATGGAGCTGGAAGACAATGGAAAACTGGCGTATTTGGACCCTATGATCATCAGACGAGGAAACGAATTAAAACTAAAATGGTATAGGAAGCCAACAGCATCAGGACGAATCATCAATTTTAACTCAAAACACCCCAAGACGATGATAATAAATACAGCAAGGAGCTGTATCCAACGGATGCTAAACATTTCGGATAAAATATACCATGAAAAAACGAAGAAGGAAATAATAAATATTTTAAAGGACAACGATTTTCCGGATAACTTTATCAAGACATTGTTCAAAAAACATAAATCCCCCATTGACAAAACAAAGAATGAGAAAACCTTCTTATCTGTCACTTATGTACCTAAATTATCAGAAAGACTATCACATTCGGATTGTTATGACAAAGCTGGAATAAAAATAGCACACAAACCTCACAATACCCTCAAACATAAATTCAACAAAACAAAATCCAAGATAGAGATGACAAATAGAAGCAATGTGATATACAAAATTCCATGCAATGGACAAGGAAACATACCGTGCAATAAGATACATACATAGGGACGACAAAATCGAAATTAAAAACTAGGATTTCCCAACACAAATCTGACTATAAAATGAGACATTATACAGATACACCAAAAACAGCATTAATGACACACTGTGCAACTAGTGGCCATGCACCGAATTTCGAAGAGACAATAATATTAGATGAAGAGCGGAACTACAACAAAAGCTTCACCATGGAGATGCTATATATCATCAACACTCCGAGCGCCACACGACTTAACTTTAAGACTGATACCGACAACTGCGCTCACATATACAGACATTTACTTAACAATAATTAGTTCTTAACTCCACGTCGAACGGTGCTGACGTGTTAAACAATGTCTGTTTAAAAGATTGTTAAATGTCACATAATTGTTAAATGTTTCTTGTATTTATTGTAGTTGCCCTGAAGACGGTTGCCGCTGCGCAACCGAAATATATCGGAAAGAAGAAAATTAAAAACTATATTTTGTTTGTTATTTTATTTGGAACAAATGACCTGAAGCCTGAAAAAATCTTAAGATAATAACACAAAGGTCGCAAAAACTACCACAATCACACATAAATTATTATTTTTTTTTTTGTCATTTTTGTTTCCTTGTGTTTTTTATTTTACTGGACCTAAATATTTGAAAATATATATTGTGGAATTTTTATTTATTGTATACATATATGTGAAGAGGATTTGTCCGCATCAGAATGGTTATGCCCGTCCCTGGTGATTGAGAGAGCGTCTACAAGAGCATTGAGAGAGCGAATTGGAGCGAGAGTCGTCAGTCGTCAGTTGCAGTTGAGAGTTGAAAATCTAAAGTCGTAGACGTCAGTAGTCAGTTGAAAGTCGTCAAGAAGATCAATCAAAGTTGATCTCAGTTTTCTTTTATATAACCAATGTACTGTAACCTAACCACTCAGAATCGTCTATAATACTTTAGTTAATAAACATAATCAATATAATAAACTTTACATTTGGGGGCTCGTCCCGTTCTGAGTTGGATTAGGAGTTAAAATTGTGGCCTCAGGCTCGTCCCATTCTGAGTTGGGTTAGGCTAATAAACCTTACATTTAGGGAGCACCAGCAGTATACATACAAAGTGTTTAATGACGTCACGCACACCATCTAAAAAATCAAATTCGCAGAAAACGCCGAAAAAGGCTCGAAACGCAGTGGCTGTGGCGCCAATATCAGCAGACAAAGCATCATCAGTGCCGCCAAAAATTCGGCATCAGAAGCCGAAAGAGGAAAGAGAGAGACATACAGAAACAGTGCCCAAAACAGTGATCGGAACAGTGAGCGAAGAAATCACAGAAGCAGCGACCGAAACAGCGCTTGACCTAATAAACAAAATTGAAACTGTGGAAACGGAACAAGCGATGACTAACGCCGTGGAAATGCAATGTCAATTGCAACAGATGATGCAATTGCTGACGCTTAAAATACAAATACAAGGCAGCTTTGTTTTAAATGCGGATCAGCTGAACACAAAATAAAAGATTGCTTGGGCGAAACAAAATGTTTTAAGTGCAATGAGAACAAACATTTCGCTAGGAATTGCCCTCTAATGGTGGAAACGATAAAAAGGATACTCGTGGAGATTTTAAAGTCCGCAATATAGTTAATCGTAAACGAGTTAAAAAGATGTCCGTAAATGGTGTTCTGCTTGACTTGTTTGTAGACACGGGATCGGATGTGTCAATCTTGTCGGAAAGCACTGCTAAACAGTTGCCAAACATCGAAGTGCATAGGAACGAATCTACGTTGATTGGTCTAGGCAAAAAAGAAACAAAACCGACAGGCGCCTTTGTTGCCGATGTTGTTGTTGACGATCTGCATACAACTCAGAAATTTATCATTGTGGCTGATGAGGCAGTTGAGTGCAATGCCTTAATTGGATTCGACTTCGTTGAAACATTCACCGTCACATACGCCGAGGGGGAATATTTGTTCTCGAAGGGCGATGCCGTTGAAGAATCAAATAAGGAGTACATTGCAGGCTCATACAACGTCTTTGAGGTCGCCAGTCTATATGACGCACCAACAATCTATCAAAAAGCAGTTCGCGAATTAATAGAAAGCATAGAAGAGCAGCCGAAACAACCCAGATGGAATGCCCAGTCAAACTTCAAATTATTCCGGATGCTACAACAATGAAGGCAGAAGTAGTCAAAAATCAAGTAGACGAATGGCTGACCCAAGGGATAGTACGAAAATCAACATCGAGTGTGGTTAGTCGTTAGACGATATAATCGTGTATGCCCATTCCGCTGATGACTGCTTAGAGAAGACAAAGAAGGTTCTGAAATTGGCTGCACAGTATAAGTTGAAAATCAAATGGAAAAAATGCAGTTTCTTACAGTTAAGAATTAACTTTCTTGGACACATCGTTTGCTGTGGGAAGATTTGGCCAGGCAAAGAAAAAACGGATGCCGTAAATTCCGATTTGGATCGATTTGGAACGCACAAAAATGTTAGAGCAGTTCAGTCTTTTCTTGGACTTACCGGATTTTTCCGAAAATTCATTAAAGACTACTCCCAAATCGCAAGACCATTAACAAATTTACTTCGAAAGGATGTAAAATTTCATATAGGTGCAGCTGAACTACAATGTTTGCAGAAGTTAAAGAAGTTGCTAACGAGCAAACCACTGTTGCATGTATACTCGAGAGATGCTCCCACCGAGTTGCACACAGATGCATCAAATCATGGTTTTGGAGCGATGCTACTCCAAAGTTTTAACGATAAACTCTACCCGGTGTACTTTTGGAGTAAAAAACGACCGAATACGAAGCTCAACGTCACAGCTACATATTAGAAGCCAAAGCTATGTATCTTGCTCTACGAAAGTTTCGGCACTACCTGATTGGGATTCATTTTAAATTAGTGACGGACTGTTCAGCGTTCAAGCAGACGACAAAGAAGGAAGACGTACCAAGAGAGGTGACGTCGTATGTGCTGTATTTGCAAGACTTCACCTGCGATATTATTCACAAACTAGGAAAAAGTATGCAGCACGTGGATCATCTGAGCCGCTATCCACAATCAATTTATAATATATCAACGGAGGTATCGGCACGCATCAAAAACGCGCAAAGTATTGATAACCACATTAAAGCTGTGGTAACTATTCTCAATCAACAGTCGTACGAGAATTACAAGATCAAAGGCGGTGTACTGTACAAAGCAATAGATGGAAATGATTTAATCGTGGTGCCAAAACAGATGGAGAATGAAATAATACGAGAAGCACACGAAATTGGTCATTTTGCTACCCGCAAGACAATGCATGCGATTTGTCAGAAGAATTGGATCCCTCATTAAGAGCGTAAGGTGTCTAATTTTATTGATAATTGTATCCGTTGTATAATTCACAGCAAAAAACATGGCAAGCAAGAAGGTCAGATGCATTTGATTGACAAAGGTGACACCCCGTTGCATACTCTGCATATCGACCATTTAGGGCCGATGGATGCCACGTCTAAGTCGTACAAATATATCCTTGCCATGGTAGACGCATTTGCGAAATTTGTGTGGCTCTTTACCACGAAGTCAACAGGCCACGATGAAGTCATAAAAAAAGCTGACAGATTGGTCTCACTTATTTGGTTTCCCGAAACGTATTATAACGTATAAGTTCTGCCGTTTTGTCGAACGCATTTGCAGAATTTGTCACCGAGAATAAAGTCGAACACATCCTTACAACCACTGGAGTTGCTCGAGGCAACGGGCAAATAGAACGCGTGAATCGATCCATATCGAATTGTCTGCATATCGAAGCTGTCTGCAGAAGGGTCAAGCAAATGGTACAAATATGTCCCACAGGTTCAAAAGGCTCTTAACTCACAGGTCCATGCATCTACAAAATTTTCGACATTCGAGCTGATGTTTGGAACGAAAATGTGTGCACAAGCAGAAGATCGAGTATTATGTCTAATCAACGAAGAATTCATCAATAACTTTAATGCTGAGCGAGAGAGTTTGCGTGACGAAGCCAAGAAGAATATCATAGAAGCAATGATAACTTACAAACGCAACTTTGACAAAGGACGCAAGCAGGATCATGGGTACTTGTTGGGTGATCTCGTCGCAATCAAGCGAACCCGATTTGTCGCAGGCCGGAAGTTGGCCAGTTGTTTTCTTGGCCCTTATGAGATAAATAAAATAAAGAGGAACGGCCGCTATAATGTACGCAAAGCAGCCCAAGTGGAAGGACCAAATCAGACGAGCACAAGCTCCGACAATATGAAGGTACGATGTTGACAATGACGATCCAGAATCATCTGGGACAGATGATGATGATGATCAGGAGGACCCAATGTGAAGAGGAGTTGTCCGCATCAGAATGGTTACATCTCTGGTAATTGAGAGAGCGTCTACAAGAGCATTGAGAGAGCGAATTGGAGCGAGAGTCGTCAGTCGTCAGTTGCAGTTGAGAGTTGAAAGTCGAAAGTCGTAGTCGTCAGTAGTCAGTCGAAAGTCGTCGAGAAGCTCAATCAAAGTTGATCACAGTTTTCTTTTATATAACCAATGTACTGTAACCTAACCACTCAGAATCGTCTATAATAATTGAGTTAATAAAGATAATCAATATAATAAACTTTACATATGTATATATATATAAATTTGTATTTATATATTAATGCTTGTTTTTCTTTTTATTTATTGTAGTGGCGCAAAGATCGCCGCTTACTACAAAAGGTGCAGCATAGGTAGCATACCCTTGCAGAGGGTATTGCAAAATTTGTCAGATCTTTGTAACGCACAGAAGGAGACGTTTCGGACCCCATAAAGTATTAATATTCTTGATCAGCATGAGAAGCTGAGTTGATATAGCCATGTCCGTCTGTCCGTGTGTCCGTCCGTCTGTGCGAACGTGTTGTACTCAGCCATCTTAAGAGCTATCGGGATGAAATTTTTTTTTGAGGCTTTTTTATTACCCTACTGAGATAAAGTATGATCGGACTACTATACATATATGTAGCTCTAGAACAAACATTTTTGCAAAAATGTGAGTGTTCCCATTAAATTTACCAATATAATAGTATTTGATATAAATTCTCAGATCCCAAAACTTGAATCTGATCGGATAAATAAAACACAAGTTACAGTCAATACAAATCGGTTCAAGCGCTGCCAGCAGCGCTGTTTGCTGCCTACTATGTCATCATCAAATCAAATAAAGCACATGCATACACACACAGAGATGCAGCGCTACACGAATGTATGCGTGTTGTGTTTTGCCTAGCGAATGATGGAAGAAGAAAAAATTTTAGTAAATAGCGAAAAAATTTCAATGTTTTGTTTGTGGGTTCATGAACTGAGTTGCAGGGAATGAAATTTCAAAATGTAAAAAAATCATTATTATTATTAATTATTATTATTGTCTGGCCCGGTAATCCTCAATTCTGAGGGGGTCTTGGTCCGTCTTATGGACGGTTTTTAAGTACCTGTTGCGCCCTCTTCGTGTCTCTGTAGCATTGAATTTTTGTTTTCTGTCTTTTTCTTAAAGACAGGATGAATTTGCCAGTTATTCCTTTGCCAGTATCTTGCCAGTATCCTTTGGCAGGATCTGTTTTGCCAATTATAGACAGGCTCGCCATCCAATGAAAGGCGGGAGCTTTATGGTTAGCCGATAGTCAGGCTTATACTTATTTGATTCTTATTAATAAGTTCAGGCCTTTAAATAGGCCAAGGTTATGCTTACATAGCAATCTTAGCTTATGCTGTGGGGCGTGTGCAGCCAACATAACTGGCCTTTTTGCAATGAATATGTTAATGGCCTACACTGCGCGTGTGTGCACTTATGGATAAATTGAATATGCTTCTATGGTGTACCGCACCATACAGTGAAGGCTTTATCACAGGAACACTACACCGTTGCTATGTATGTATATTACAGCAAGTTTTGGTTGAAAATCTTTGTTAATGTAATGCGCACTTAATGAAATGAAACTTTTCTGGGTATATTCGTCAGTCCACATATCTGTAGTAATCGCAGGAAGCTCATCTCTTTAATTTTCCTTTAGTTGATCTTGACTGAGCATACTCCCGAAAGCCTTCACCTAAATTACACAATGTGAAAGATATATGTATAAATACTAAATGCATTTAAAATGCATTTCATAACTCACCGTCTGCCACAATTAATTACATTAGCAATTACATAAAAAAAGAAGTTGAGTTTAATTGTTATCAATATGTTGACCAAGTAAAATTTCTTAACCAAACTCCGATTTCATATTCAACTGGGAGTTTTTTTTTTTTTTTGCGGGGGGGGTGGTAATTTACCCTGCTTTACCTCCGCAGATCCGCTACTGCCTAAAATATATACGATGAATTGAATTGATGACAATAAAAGCACAACCTTTTCTCCATTACATCATTGAGTCTATAAATAAAATGAACTTTTCTCACATGTATATTAGAAATAAAAAATAAAACAATATTTATTCGTAAATGAAAATATTATTAACGTTTTATTTTTTTGTATTATCAACACATACACACACACACACACTATATTTTTTTTTGGATTGTCATACAGATGTTGAATAGTGCGGTCGCGTTCTGTAGTCGCTCCGTCTAACGAACCTGAATTCGTGTGTGTTTCCTGCAACAAACCAAAGGGAACACTAGTAGAGGTTCATCGAGGAGGTGTCGCTCACCTGGCACCAAAATCAGCTGGGCCCACCCACCGTGGTGGAGTGCAACCGGTAACAAAAATTTCTGTTTGCCTTAAAAAAAAAAAATTCGCAGCTGGGTCGCTCCGCAAGGGGGAAAGGTCCATATTTTCCCGCGCTTCTCTCGCCAAGGGCTGGAACTCCTGGAACTTTCTCCTCCTTCTCCTTTGCTTTGCCGATTTCCTTTCGCTGCTAAACTTTCTTTATCAACTACCGCCGATAACAACAGCTGATAACTGCAGCTGGGCATCAGTGTTGGAAAGCAGCGCCCTATCTTGGTCTCCAGAGGGCGCCAAAGCCCTGCTGGCCAGCCCCCGGAAACATTGCATACTTTCCGAAGCGGCATTTGGCCGCCAAAATTTGAATTTAAATTGGAAATCGCCGACCAATCTTCTTCTTTTCTCTTATTTTCTTTTTCCCTTCGGGAAGCACCTAAATCCACAAAGCGTCTGTCCTCATAATGAGCGGCTTGTGGTCTGCGTCTGCGTCGCATCGGCCGGCAGCACATTAACGATCTTTCGTACCTGGCAGTAGGTATAAAATGCATCATAGTTAATAAAAAAAACAAAACCGCGGCCGAGGCACGGATTCTGGAGGCCCCTACATCCATAAATAACTTCAGGAAAACTACTGCATCGGTGGCACACTTGGCCGATGCAGCGGACAATGCAACAAGCAGTAAAGGATGTAAAATGCTAGCCGGAGCAACTGCCTTTTCGCGAAGTAGCTTAATGGCCAGAACGCCGCCAACAGCTACGCATTCGGCTCCGACGGCCATAAACTTGAAATCTCTGCCAGCTTTCACACCAGCAGCAGTCGCTACAGTAGAGAATACGCCAAAAAGAGGCCGCGAAATAAGTCCACCTGCCGACGAATCAGAAGCGGCACCAAAAAGGCCAAGAAGCGTCCACACAGGTTTAAAAGAACAGATCTCTGAACTCGGAGCACTTGTCGACGAAATAGCTGCAATGGTCGCTAGTCCTGCATCAAGCCAGCATCCACTCGTAAATTGTGGCATGAAGGATGAATTGGCAAGAATGAGGACGGTTTTGGTTGGTGTAAAAACCCAACTGCAAAGCAGAACTCGGGCCAATAAGCCAAATCAGGAGGCGCGGCCACTGACGTTTGCGGCTATCGTGGCCAAAAGTGCTACACCAAATGTAGCACGTACAAGGCAGAGGGCAAAGGAACGGAAAGCCGTCACACGGCCCAGCGCGGCGTTAAGACAGCCAACTATCCAAAATACGACTGCTGAATCAGCGGTGGGGGGGTACCATCCCCTTACAAAAAGTCGCCAGCAAATGGGAAACGGTCAAAAGACCTAAACGCAAGAGTAGAAGACGGCCTGATGCTTTGATGGTGCAATGCAGTGACCCTGCAAACTATGCAAAAGTACTGGAGGCTGTCCAGACTGACCCCGCCATGCTCTCACACAAGGAAGGAGTTTGCGGAGTGCGTAGAACAGCAGCAGGAGAACTTCTCCTGGAGATGAAAAAGTATGATGACGGCGGTACGTTAGTACTACACAAGGCGTTGCAGCAAGCACTTGGCGACGAAGGACGGGTTAAACTTATCACTGAAAGAGTCACAATCGAAATCAGGGATATACCGTTCTATTCCAAACTCGAGGATGTTCTTGATGCAGCCGCCAAATTAACGGAGGAAACTCTGCCAGAGGAATCGTTTCCCAAGATGCGGAAGGCATATAGGGGTACGCAAACTGCAACAATGCTGCTGAATGCCAATCAGGCATCGAAAATGATTGCTGCAACAACGGTTCGCATTGGTCTTGCAGAATGTAGAATAAGAGCCAAGATAGAGCCAAGGAGGTGCTACAAATGTCTCGACTTTGGGCATACATCAGCTAGGTGCAGGTGTAAGAAGGAGCACGAGGCCGGCAGCTTATATTTCAACTGCGGAGAGAGCGGTCACGCATCTAAAGACTGCAACAACGACGCAAAGTGCATCTTATGTACTAGGCACGGAGAAAAGAACGCGGCACATAACACTCTTAGCAGAGGATGCCCGTTGTATGTCAAGGCAACAAACAAGTGCAAAAATTAAGTTTCTACAACTTAAAATAAATCATTGCAGGGCTGCACAGGATTTGCTGGAGCAGACTGTTATTGATCTTGGCGTCGACATAGCGCTTTTGTCGGAACCATATGGCGTAAAACAGGACGCGGCCTGGGTCCAAAACAACACCATGGGCGCAGCAATATGGAGTTGCGGACATCCTCCGTTACAACTAGAGTGTATTTGCAGACACCGAGGCTACACCAGGGCGAAATTCAACGGCATATCCATTTTTAGCTGCTACATAGCCCCAAGCGTGGATATAGACGACTTTGCAGCTATTATTGACTGAATAGCCGCAGAAGCCAGAAGATCACCGCCAGTGATCATCGCCGGCGACTTTAACGCATGGGCGATGGAGTGGGGAAGCATCAGAACCACGGCAAGAGGAAGAATTCTGCTGGACTCCTTCGCTTCGCTGAACGTGAGTTTATTGAACATCGGCAACACACAGACATTTAGTAGAGCAGGACGTAACTCTATAATCGACGTTACTTTTGCAAGCATGAGCCTGGCCCGGAATATTGTCCGATGTATTCAACTCCTGTCTGTGCCAAGGAGTCTTTCCAACAAGATGGAAAAGGCAGAGGCTGGTGCTACTCCCAAAAGGAGGGAAATCGGACGACCCTTCAGCGTACAGGCCGCTCTGCATGATAGATGTGCTGGGAAAGGTATTCGAATCGATCATTCGCAACAGAGTAGAAGCCCACATCGACGCTCGGAATGGACTTTCGGAGCTCCAGTTTGGCTTCCGGAAGAAGCGTAGTACGGTCGACGCGATACATACCGTCACCGAAATAGCCAAAAAAGCCATAGAGGGCCAGCGATGGAAAGGAGGAGGCAAAGAGTACTGCCTCATCACCACTCTGGATGTACGAAACGCATTCAACTCAGCGAGTTGGAAGTGCATAATTGAGTCACTGCAGCGCTTAGCTACACCAGAGTACCTGGTTGCAATGATTCGCAGTTATTTCGAAGACCGGATTCTGATGTACGAAACAGACAGAGGGCAACAGGAATACAAAATAACAGGCGGAGTCCCACAAGGCTCGGTGCTTGGTCCAACCCTGTGGAACGTCATGTATGACGCAGTGCTTCGTCTGGACATGCCACAAAGGACGAAGATCATTGGATTTGCAGATGACATAGCAGTGGTCACAGTGGCAAAGGAGCTGGGACAAGCGGAGGCCAGGACCAACGACGCCGTGCAATCAATTGTATCCTGTATGCAAAGGAATTCTCTGTCTCTGGTGGCACACAAGACAGAGGCAGTATTAATCAGCAGCAGGAAACGTGTGGAGACTGCAATCATCCATGTTGCAGGATGCGTCATCCGCTCCAAGCCGGCAATAAGATATCTCGGGGTGATGGTCGACCATAGGCTAACATACAAGCACCATCTGCAACATGTAGCCGACAAAGCAGCAAGGGCAACATCAGTCTTAGCAAGGATAATGTGCAATCACGGTGGCCCCCGACAGAAAAGCAGATGGCTCATCACCACGGTGGTACGATCAGTAATCCTATATGCAGCAAAGATATGGGCTCCAGCGATGGCGATCCAGTCATACAGCCGCGCCTGCAGATCGCAATACAGAGCTAGTGCGTTACGAGTCATATGTGCGTTCCGAACCGTATCCGAAGATGCTGCCTTAGTCATATCAGGTATGTTGCCACTTGATATTGTTGCATTAGAGGCCAGAAGCAACAGTACAGCAGCTCAAAAAAGAGAGGTTTCCATTCGCACATGGCAGGACCGCTGGCGCCATTCCTCCCACGGACGCTGGACAAACCGCCTTATACCTAATGTGCGGGAATGGGTGAGTCGGCCACACGGCCAAACAGATTTTTATTTGACGCAACTCCTAACGGGACACGGGTGTTTGAAATCATATTTGCATAGATTTAAGCACGAATCTGACCATATTGTACGGGGCCAATTGAGGACGCAGAGCATGTCTTTTTTGTCTGTCCGCGATTCACCGCTGAACGGGAAGAGCTAAGCCAAGGCATTGGGAGGCCATTCGTAGTCCATGACTTGATGGATATCTTACTTAGCTCGCAAAACAATTGGCTCGCAGTTAGCCACCTAGCTGCGGTGATCATGCAGTCCCTGCGTCGCGCAGAACGTCAGCGCAACCAGAATTCAAACTCTAGATGAGGCTTTCATGCCATCTCCCCCTCGTGAAGTAATAACTTCAGCGTTGGTTCCGCGAGAGGGATACGGAAGTAGGGTAGGTTTTAGTGCGGTGAGGTGACCCCTAACCAAGGTCGATACCAAGTCCCACACTTTTCGTCTTTCAATGCTTTCCCCCTATACAAGAAAAAAAAAAAAAAAAACACACTATGCTTTCACACTGGTAGCGATCACCTGGCCATTATATGCTCCATCAGTAGAAGCGTACCCCAAAGGTCCAACCACCCGCGAACAGATCAAGGAGGCCAATCATTCCGCGTGGCCACTCTTAATCCATCGATTTTTGAGTCGGCACTTAGCATTCCGCGACTAGACGGCGATGCATCAAGTCAGGCGGATACCATTATGGACGCAGTGGGGGCGGCATGCATCGCTAGCATGAAGGTCCGAAGAGGGCATAGCCGCGAAGAGGGCATAGCCGCGAAGAGGGCATAGCCGCTAACAAGCCCCTGTCTACTGGTGGGATGAGGACATTGCGGAAGCAAGAAAAAAGTGTCTTCGTGCCAGAAGGCTCTACCAAAGATCGCGTGGCAGATCGGAGTTTTGCTGCTGCAAGCAGAATTTGTAGCCAGAAGAGTAGATAGGGAATGTCTGTTCTGCGCCAGGAAATGACGTCACTGATAAGGATGTGGCCGGAGGCCGGAAGTGAGTTGAGGTCATAGGCGTTGTGATAAGGTTTTTTTTTTTTTTTAATTCATTTATTTAACAAAGATAATGTAACAAAGTTAGATTAATATGAAAGAGTATAGTGTGGAAAAGGTAGAAGTGCGAAAGGACATTGAAGAGATAGAAGTTTTGGGTGCCAATTTAACCTGCGCCTCAACCGTTTCGCTGCCTGTCCAGGCGGCGAAGAGTGTCCATAACTTTTTTTGCAAATGTGCAGGCCGCGGACCATTTTCTTAGCTAGCACACATTATGTTGACGGTGTTCTCGACCGTAGGTAGTTCCCCAAAGGTTTCTTTGAGGTCATGGCGTTCACTCTGGAATATCGGGCAGCAGAAAAGCACGTGCTCGGCATCCTCCACTACGCCGTTTTGGCATAGAACGCATACTGGGCTGCTTTCGTGCCCAAATCAGTGTAGGTATGAGTTCAAACACCCATGGCCACTTAACAGTTGGGCTAACTCGAACGTTACTTCGCCGTGACTTCTCGAGAGCCAGGGCTCCAGGTTCGGGATCAGCCGAAACGTCCATCTGCCTTTGGTTGAGGATGACCATCTTGCTTGCCATTCTTCTAAGCTCGCTCTTCTGGCTGCTCTTTTGGCCTCTTGTTTTGCCAGTGGCGTCCATTCACAAGTTTGCCTTCTATTATAGATGAACTGGGACTCCTTCGCCAGAAGATCGATAGGTGTCAGTCAGCTATTACTAGCGCAGCCTCGTGTGACATTGTTCGGAAGCCTCGACACACTCGTATGGCTCCCAATCTGTACGTCGATTCGAGCCCTTGGCGATATGATTTTTGCCGCATAGAGCATTATTGATCTCACCACGTTTACCAGTAGTACCCGTTGCCGTTGGCTTGGGCCTCTGTTTAGCCATCCTTTGACTATGTCGACTGCCACGGCCGTTTTGTCCTCCGTCTCATGTAGGTGCTACCACCACTATCGCCACGTCGTCTGCAAAGCCGACAATATGGGTGCCAGATGGTAGAGAAAGCCTAAGCACGCCATCATACATCACGTTCCATAGGATTGGACCCAGAACGGAGCCTTGTGGGACACCTCCTTTGACGACATGTGTGCGCCAGCCGCTTTGGATGTTGTATCGCAAGGTTCGATTTCGGAAATAGTCTTCCACCATGAGGACTAGGTACTCTGGTACCCGATACTTCCGAAGAGAGCTGAGGATCCGACTCCAGTTTGCGGTGTTGAAGGCGTTTCCCACATGGTGACCAAGCAGTATTCTTTCTTACCACCCTTCCATCACTGGCCCTCGATAGCATTGCTGGCAATGCCAACTACCGTTTGTAGCGCGTCGATTGTGGACTTTGCGCGTCTAAACCCAAACTGCATCGGTAAGAGGTCGCCAGAGTGTTTGATGGCGGACTCAACTCTCTGCACCAGCAGTTTCTCAAACAGTTTCGAGATCGAGTCTAAAAGGCAGATTGGCCTGTATACTGATGGGTCCTCGGCTGGCTTGTTCGGCTTTGGTAGAAGCACCAGATTTTGCAATTTCCAAACATCTGGGAAAATGCCATCGTGCATGCATTTGTTAAAAACTTCTGCAAATTTTCCAGGCTGGAGGCGTGCGGCCAGTTTTAGCGCCTTGTTTGGTATCGCATCGGGGCCTGGAGCCTTTTGATCCTGTAACATTGCGGCGACTGCCAGAATTCCATCGGGGCTAATGTCGCATACGTCCCGTGTAGTAGCGATCCGAGTGGGTCTTGGCGATATAGCTGAGGTGTTCGGGAACAGAGTCTTTACGATGAGTTTCATTTGGGATTCGTTTGGAGTCGCGGGCTTGTTTGCGTTGAGCTTCTTCATGGCCACTTTATAAGCAGCCCCCCAAATATCGTTCTCTGCGGCGTTGCACATTTCTAAGAAGCAGTTGCGTTTACTCTCCTTAATCGCCAGTTTTAATTCTCTTCGTCTGAGCTTGTATTGGGCCCGGAGGCTAAAGAACTCTGGCATGCCTCGCGCTCTCTGGTATTGTCGTCTGCATTGAAGGCACCTCCTCCTCGCCTCGCTTATAGATGCATTCCACCAATAGACAGGAGCCTTTTGCTTACTGTGGCATCTACGGGCCGCCATACTGGCATCACAGGCTGCTAGTACGGCATCTACAAGCGTTTTAGCAAACTTGTTTGCGTCGCCAGTGAATTCTGGGATTCTGAAGGATTCC
This sequence comes from Drosophila equinoxialis, assembly GCA_018150345.1. Lineage (NCBI taxonomy): Eukaryota > Metazoa > Arthropoda > Insecta > Diptera > Drosophilidae > Drosophila > Drosophila equinoxialis. The sequence continues at coordinate 101,164 of JAECWI010000334.1, read as the reverse complement.
TCGGATGTTGTAATATTTAGAGTATCCACTCTAAACATTTTAGCGTTTTGGTCGGTGGTTACGTTTTCTGCGGGACCGCTGCCGATAGTGCACAAAATGGCTTGATGGTCGCTAGCCGTGTAGTAGCTACACAATTGCCAGTTGGTCTGTGCTGCTATCTGTCGGCTTGCAAATGTGATGCCAATCACTGATCCGTAGCCAGCTCTGCAGAACGTGTGTTTGTTGCCCGTGTTTAGCACGACAAGTTCGAGTGAGGCGAGGCTCTCAAGAATTCTGCGGCCCCTGGAGTTTGTTCGATCAATACCCCATTCCGTGGACCACGAGTTAAATTCGCCTGCAACGATTTGCCCTTTCCTCTAGCATCCAGAGCCAGCTGGTCCAGTGTCGACTCGAATTCTTGGAGAGTAAGACTTGGTGCCAAGTAGCAGCTGTACACCCATATTTCGCCTATGTATGCTCTGACAAATCCTCTATGTGCGTAGATGTGCTGCAAAGGCGGAGTACGATTGCCGCACAACCAGATTGCAGCTTTCCCCGAAGAGTCTGTTGCCCATGAGCTGCCAGGCCGGGTTCTATATGGCTCGCTCAGAATTGCAACGTCTATATTTAATTCCCTTACTGATTGCGCTAGTAAATAATGCGCCGCCGCACAGTGACTCAAATTTAATTGTAGTAACTTCATAGAGTTTGCTGCTGCATCGCTCCTGCACTCGCCATTGGGCAACCTCGGCTGCCAGTGTAATGCCCCACCTGTTGTCGTTTGGCGTCTAAGCAGTTGAAGCAGACAGGAAAGTTGCTGCGTGAGGCTGCCTTGTGGTCTGTCGCCCAACATTTGAGGCACCAATTGGTGCGATCGATTGAGCTACTGCACTTTGCCGCCGTGTGGCCGAAGTTTAGACATTTGTAGCATCTTCGCTTTGATTGCCGTTCCCGAACCGGGCAGAGCGTCCATCCTATTGCAATTTTTCCCATCTTGAGTAAGAAGTCAGTAGTCGAGCGCGGCATTGATAAGACAGCCAACTGTGTATCACCAAAAGTGTGGCGCAAGCTTCGGACTCGCACGTTTGCGGTGCCATCGCCAATTATTTTCGTTATAGCTTCAATAATATGGTCTGCTGATACCAAGGTGTCGAGTTTGCGTATCTCGATCCAAGCTTCGGTTCCTGCTGCCCTTACCGACGCTTGCTGGCCTAGAACTTGGCTAAGGATCGCCGTCTCGCTTGAGTTCTAGAAGCAGCTCGCCCTTGGCGGTCTTCCTTGTACGCTTTACGTTGCTTTTGACTCCATCGAGTTTGCCGTCGGTTCGTCATGTAACCATACCAAGAATTTGAGCGTAGGAGAAGCCCTCTTGGGCCTGTATCACAATGGCCGCAGGCTTGTCCCTTCAAGCTGGTTGCTTGTTAGGCCGCTTTCGAGACACCGTCTGCCATTCTGCATCCGCTTTGGCTGCGTTGACTGAATTGGCCTACGATGTGTTTGTACTCGCCAAGTTGTTAACCAGTTTCTGATCGAGAACCCTGCGTCGTTTTTCCACGTTTTGGTCTGGTTTTCCGCTGAGTGGCGGCATCCTCTCTCTGGCGTTTGGGCGTAGCCGTTTTAGCTGGCTGGCTCAAACTTATGGGAAGACCCAGGTGTTTATTTTTCGCCGGTGTTGTTTGCGTGGGGATGTCGCCCTTTTGGACCATTTTAGCGGGGTGGCTATCGGTAACTTTTCGGCACAGTGTTTTATTCAGCTCCATCATACGCACTATCGAGTTCTTAGTACTCAGATTTACATGGTGAACTGGCTTTCTCCCATCGTCAGCTCTGTTGAACATACTGTCCAGCTGCCAGATCAGATTTCCCAGTTCGTTTAGCTCTTCTATTTGTGAGGTTACTGTTGGAGCATCAAAGTTGTTTATTTCATACACCTGTATAGCTCGTGCATCTGTATTTTTAGCAACATTCGCATTTACCAGCGTGTCTATGAACGGAGGCGGTGACCGCAAGAGCCGTGGACGACTGCCGAAAGCAGACACTTCCCCTTGGATATTCTGCACATCTGCCATTGCGCATCGGGCTTGATGGTCGATGGATAACACAGATTTATTCATATGGCTGGCAAGTATCGGTTTCAACTTGTGAAATTTGAATTTGAATTTGAATTCGGTGGAAGAAGAAGGTTTGAAGCGGTTTGCCCAGAGGCGCCACCTGCCGATTTCTGGCTAGGCGCTCCCCTAAGTCTTTCCTCGCTTTCCAACACTGGTACGATCAGCTGGTACGTAGCGGTGTGAAGATGAAGAAGACGTTGCCCAACAGCAAAGAAAGTTTTGGAGAAAGGTGGATAAAAAAGATATTTCTCACCCACACCAGCAAAAACAGGAGCAAACGATGAGAGAGGCGGGAAAAAAAGCAAGGAGAGACGATCTGCAGCCTCCCCCTCACCACTACCCACTTCAATGGTCCAGCCGAGTGGAGGTTGGACAAACAAGTATCAGGGCCAGCACACAGGCGGTAGAGGAGTCCCCGCAACGAGGTACGTAGGTAGTCCTATGGAGGCCCTCCTTGACCCGTCGAAGTTAAATTTCAGGCCTTCTGGATACACAGGAAAACGATTTTAAAAGGGAGCGCCCGCGATTATAGGACCGCACCACTTTCCACTGTATGTATGATAAGGTGTGTGTTTTTTTTTTTTATTTCATTTAAAAACATTAATAACATAGTTACAAATAACAGATACATATATCCTAGTTCCAATTAACAGATACATATATCAGGTTACACAAGGGAACAGTCAAATGAAGTCGGGTACAAAGAGAAAAAAGTAGTATTACGGTTTCTGCGGGACGACTTGTCGGTATTGCATCGCAGACCGTGTACTTATTTAATTTGCCGACCTTTCCCTCTCCAACTGCCTAAGCTTTTTCATCACGTGCGCGGCGACCATCATCCCGGCGAGGTTGTATCTTCTATGATGCCAGCGCCGCACCATGTGCACTCGTCGGAGACATCGTGTTGAAACCTCTTCAGATAACTCCTGAAGCACCCGTGGCCGCTCAGGAGCTGGGTAAGGTAAAAGTCAACCTCACCGTGCTTCCTCGACACCCATTGTGTAATGTCCGAGATTAGTGCATGAGTCCACCTTCCCTTGGGAGAGGAGCCCCACCTCTCTTGCCATCTGCGCATGGATTGCTGCCATGCCGTGTGACGCGCCAGTCCTCTTGGTTGGGTCATGCTGCTGCCACTTGGTTGCCTTGATGCTGTAAACGTGGTCGACGCAATTGCCGCACATTCGTCGATGGGCATCATTCCAGCGATCACCAGAGCGGCGTCATCGGAAATGGTGCGGAAAGCGCTACACACCCTAATCGCACTCAGACGATGAGTCGACTCGAGGCTCCTCCTGTAGCTCCTAACCTCCACGCCTTTAATCCACGAAGCAACTGCGTACAGGGCGGTCGATTTTACGACGCTGGAAAGCAAAAGGCGCCGTCCTTGCCTCGGGCCACGCGTATTCAGCAAAATACGGGCTAGAGACCGGGCCGACGTAGCTGCCTTGTTACTACAATATTCCAAGTGATCTTTGAAGCACAATCTAGTGTCGAGCATGACACCTAGGTATTTAATGGCTCGCTTGGATACCACGAGGGAATCACCTACTCTAAAGCGTGCGGTGTCGACGCGCTTCCGGCTGCTAATGAGCACCGCTTCGGTCTTTTGCGCTGCCAAGTTAAGCCCTGCGGCCGATAGCCAGTGGCCAACTTTTGCTATCGCCACGCTGCAATGCTCTTCGGCGACGTGACGATCCTTGGCCGTAACCACCAGTGCTACATCATCAGCAAACCCGACAATGTGTGTGAGCGGCTCGAACTCCAGGCGCAGGACTCCGTCATACATGGTGTTCCACAACAAAGGGCCCAAAACGGATCATTGTGGAACCCCGGCCGATACCCATCTTTCTTCCAGGCCATCATCCGTCGTGTATCGGATTCTCCTGTTACGAAAATAACTCCGCACGCAGTTCATCAGGTAGCTTGGTATCTTGACTGTTGCCAGCGCGTCCAGTATCCGATCCCACCTTGCTGAGTTAAACGCATTCTTCACGTCGAGCGTCACCACGTATTCCTTACTGCCGCCTTTCCATCGAGAGCCGTCGATTGCTTCAGCTGCTAGGTGAACCACACGGTTTATTGCATCGATTGTGGATCTGGGCTTTCTGAATCCGAATTGATGCTCGGATAAGCCCCCGCCTGCTAGTATCGCCGACTCAAGTCTAGAGCAAAGCATCGACTCCAGCACCTTACCAGCTGTGTCCAATAGGCAAATAGGCCTATATGAGGATGGCTCGTCTGGTGGTTTTCCGGGCTTGGGCAACAACACAAGGTTCTGTAGCTTCCACCTGGTGGGAAAGACTCCTTCTCGTAGGCCTTTTTGAATACAACTCCGTGAACACATGAGGATGTAGCGTTACTGCAAGTTTGAGTACGTTGTTGGTGATAGAGTCGGGACCCGGGGCTTTTTTTTAGCTTTTGACGCCTCACTGTCTCGATGACCTCTGCGAGCGAGCAGTCCTCTACATGTAGGTGTGTCCCCAAGGGAGACACATGCGATAACTCTGGGGCATCGGGAAAAAGGCTACTGACGATTGAGCGTACAGTGGCCGTGTCTGATGGGGATGACTGCCTGTTTCCGTGCACTCGTTTGACCACCGTCTGGTAGGCTTTGCCCCAAGGGTCAATCACAAAGCTCGAGGAAACATTCTCGTTTGCTGTCCCGGATCGCCACTTTAAGGGCTTTCCTCCGTCTTCTGTACTCTAGACCGAGTGCCTCGAAGTTGACCGAATGTCTTGCCCGCTGATATAGTCGTCTCGCTCGAAGACAAGCCCTTGTGGCATCAGCGATTGCCTCGTTCCACCAGCAGACTGGGGTGTGATGGCGCGAGAATGACCCACGCTGGGCCATGCTGGCAACACTCGCTTCGTCGAGCATCGACATTTGAGTTGGGGCACACCGTGAGTCCTTCCAAGCTTTCGGCGAACAAAATCGGGTTGAGGGTGTCCACCTTGAAGGATTTCCTAAGCGGTAACGTACGCACTGGCGGGTGCCTGTCTCTGCCTATGGAGAATCCCACAATTTCGTGGTCGCTGGCAGAGTATGCCACGCCTACGCTCCAATCAGTGTAGGCAGCAATACAGTCGCTGGCGAAGGAAAGTTCCACTATTGATCCTGTGCCGGCCCTTTTGAAGGTATGTTGTGTGCCGACGTTAAGCAATGATATGCTTAAGTTAGCAAAACTTTCAAGGAGAAGACGGACACGAGCGTCAGTACGGGTGCTGCCCCACTCGGTGGCCCAGGCGTTGAAATCCCCTCCGATGACGAGACCTTGACCTCCTCTTGCGTCTTCCGAAACGCTCCAATGACAGGCTGGCTGCAAGGTAGCAACTGTAAACCCAGTTTCTGCCGATCCGCGCTCTGACAAAGCCTTCCTCAGCTAGGACGTCCTGCATGACTAGCTCGTTACAACTGCAGCACCAGATTGCTGCCTTGCCGCACGCTGCCTTGGCCCAGCGACCATTTTCTCCTACTCTATAGGGCTCACTTAGTAGAGATATATCCGCCGACAACTCACGCACAGTCTGCTGAAGCAGGTCCTTAGCCGCTATGCAGTGATTCAGGTTCAACTGCAAGAACTTCAAATGGGGTTGAATCATTTGGCGTCCTTCTGCGTCCTCTGGGCACCACTGGATGGGCACACACGGCTACCCGCTATGTGGTTTAAGGGACTCAGGCCCTTATCGGCACATAAAAACACTTGACGGCGGACGAGCAGTCTGCAGACTTGTGTCCAGGGTTGCTACACCTGAAGCAGCAATTTGACCTATCTGTGTCGCTTGGGCAGTTTGCGGCGATGTGGCCAACACATAGGCAACGAAAACAGCGCGCAGGTTGCGCTTCTAGTTCCTTTATTCGGCAGCTGTCCCATCCAATACGAACCCTGCCCACCTCTAAGAGTTTCAATGCCACTGCCTCTGGGGCACAAACTACGGCTGACATCGTATTCCGGAAACTTGACCGGAAGCTCTTTACTCTGATCGCCGTTGCCTCGACCTTGGCTTGGTCAGCCAGCTTGGCCACTAATTCCTGGAGCGTCGCTTTCTCGTCCATGCCGTGAATGGCTACTGCCTTATGGCGGGTTAGAGCTTTCACGCCTGCCTCCTCGCCAAGGACTTGGCTGATCGCCTCCATAAGGGAATGTGTAGTGTCCGCTGTGCATTTCCGGAGTTCCAGAAGAAGCACATCATTTGCGGTGCGTCGAACTCGCATTACGTGCTCACGGACATGGTCCAGTTGCCCATCAGTGCGCCTCGTCACGCGCTCTAAAACTTGGCTATAACTCAAGCCTTCGTTCGCCTGAATTAGTAGCGCCTCCGGGCGGGATTTTTGTAGTTTCCCACTATTTTTCGCCTTAGGCTTGCGGGAAGACCTTAAAGGACCCACCTTTGTCCATTCTTGGCTGATTTGGGCATTTTGCTGTGCCCGAGGCTGCTGCACATCAGTCCGATGTAGCTGCTGCTGCTGCATGGTATGTTGCTGGATTGGCTCTGCTGATGTAGCTGTTGGTTGCCCCAGTTGGTACTATGCCGTCTGAGGCCGTGTAGACTTCCGCTGGCGATTTTCCTGTTGTGCCTTCTGCTGGTGTGGCCTCGCTTGGTGACGACCTGGGTCATACACTGGTGACGTTTGTCAAGGCTTATTCCGCTTCGACGGTGAATTCACCAGTTCGGTTTGCTGTTCCCTACTTACACGTTTAAGTGGAGACTTGCTGCAAGTGTCACACACCACTGGTAATGACGGGATAGGCCCTTGGTCTCGGAGCAAAGCGCTCACTGCTACGTGCAGTTCTCGCAGCCGAGCCACCTTCTCCCTAAACTCATTTGTGATGCTGCGGTTAATTTAGCCACTAGCATCCTTATCTCTGCTATAAGGGGTAGTAATCGAGGACAGAATATGGCCCATTTCCTCCAACTCGTTGCAGGTAGGCCGCACCTGCCCCACCTTGCTTTTTTTATGCAAGCCCCGATATTGGCTGGACCTCCATCGGCCTCCTCAGCCCCAACAGATGGGCTTCTAAGCCTTTTCGGCGTTGCCTCGTGAGCGTCCACTACTAAGGCAGCGACTGGTGTTGCCATTGGCACCGACGTGGCGGGTCCAAGATGACTTGCCACCTGCTGCCGCTGCGGTGGCGGCTTACGCTTTATCATTGCCTCGGCCGCGTGCTCTAGAGGCAATTTCCCTCGCAGGACAAGAATTTCCTCTTGCCGCAACGATGGGAGTTATGCCGCTCCAACTCGGCGGCGACGACCAAACAATTGCCCCTATTGACGCAGCACAACAATAGACAAAAAAGCAGTAACTATGTACGCAGTGGAACTATTATGGAGAACAATTTGTGGGCAATCTATACAAATTTAATTTGGTTTAAACAGGTAAATAAATAAATAATTTAGGAATAAAAAACAGTATTGAGATATTTCCCGAGGGGTGTGGGCCGAACCTACAACTTTTGCACCAGCGGCTAAGACTCACACCCGACGCCAAGCAGACCGTTTGTCGCCGCGCGCTCAGAACTCTGCTATTATCCGGGTGTCTGTTACGGCGAATAACAGAGACAGCCTGGAAGTATGCAGAAGAAATTTCCTAAAGGCAGAAGCTTGGGTTACGATAAGCTGATGTGAGGGTATGGGCGAGCCAGACAGGTGCTGGTAGCTCAGCTGATCTGACTATTTATTAATGTGTGGCAAACCTGGCAGCAGCTGGTATTTTTTCTGCACGTGCCAAAGAAGGGCACAGTACGACTAGTTAAAGTGAAAAGTCCACCTCACGGCGATACCAACAAGTTTCTTTATTTTAGGAGGAAAAAAAACGTTAAGACTGAATAATAAATTAATAAACATTGAACATTCAATGTTTATTGTAATTAAATCAAATTAGTTAAAAATTAATAATAAATGAATATAAAATAATAAATTACATTTTTCAAATATTGCTGTGAAATAAAAATTTAATAAATGAATAAATTAATTAAAAGAAAATTTTCTATTTTGTATTTTATTTTTGTATGGACAACACTATCGACATTGAATGCAAATTCAAAGCAAATGTCGATGGAACGTCCTCTGACACGAACGCAAAGAAGACCTGCCGACGTACCGTCGACGTTCAGAGGAAATTTCTTTGCAAATGTCCCTCAAAACATTTTCGAAAAACCACCCCCGGACATACAGTCGAGTTTGTCGCTCAGTTGTCCCGATTGTCCTTATTGCTAGGCCATCTAATGTTAAATGTCGCCGCAACTTAAATGAACGTGTCGCCGCTATGTCCCCCAAGACAGCGGACATGTCCGCGGAAACTCCGCAGACGCGTACTGCAGGGCATGCATACACACACACAGACGCAGCGCTACAATATGCTGTATGTGCGTGTTGTGCTTCGCTTAGGGAATGATGCAAGAAGAAGAAAAATTTTTATAAAAAGAGAAATAATTTGAATGTTTTGTTTGTGTATTGATGAATCCAGTTGCAGGGAAAGAAATTTCAAAATGTAAAAAAATTATTGCCAAGGACTGCAAGGGTATATAAACTTCGGCATTGCCGAATTTAGCTTCTTTGATATTTTTTATTTTAGTTTTTTTATAAAAAAAGATGTGTTGTGATAAGGAGTGTGCTGCGAGCGCGTGTTGGGGAACAACTTGAAAGTGATTTGGAGGAAATATTCGTAAGTCAGGCTATGCTGATAAGTACTAAAATGGATGAGTTTCAAGAGCGTGATAGTGGATGGACTCTAATAAAAATACTTTATGTTGAAATGAATCTCAATAAGTATGAACCTCTAAGAAATTCGATGTATATCAAACTACCGAAAGTGCTTGCAGTGAAAAAAGCTATAGTGAATATTCAAAACACAGACGATTTTTGCTTTAAATGGGCTTTAATATCAGCGCTGAAGCCGAGGTCACCTCATAGTACTCATGGAAATAGAACATCATCATATAAAATAGCTGATATAAGAAGCTCAATAATCCAAATAGATGATTCACAATCTGCAATTCCCAATTAAATTGAGAGATACTAAGAAATTTGAGGAGCAAAATAATATTAGTGTTAGTGTTTTTGGATATGATGAGGATGGTAAAAATATAATTGGACCTCTATACATAACTTCAATGAAGCAGCTTAAACATGTAAATCTACTGCTTATTGATGGAGAATGTAACTCACACTATACTTGGATTAGGAATTTATCAAGATATGTTTTACATTTTGTATAGGTGAAGCAAAAAAAAAAAAAAAAATAATAATACCCTCTATACCATCCATCAATAGACTTGTACGCAAACAGCTGACTGCTAATACAGCGAAGTTACACTTTTGCGATTTGTGCCTCAACTACACAAAGAATGCTGGAGCACACTCTGAGAGCTGCAGCAAAATTGTTTCAGTACTACCAAGCGAATCACGGAAGTATTTACAATTTTCTAACTTTAATAATAAAATGCAAGTACCATTTACAGTGTATGCAGATTTTGAATGTATACTAAAACCAGTTAATCAAAATGTTAGTGGAAATGTAGCATATAGCTATTACACTTTTTTCTTTGCATACAGATGAAAATGTAAGTGAAACTTTTATCAAATCCCTAATACAAGATGTAGTTATGTTATATACTAATCTCTATGCAAACTTAAAATTAACACTAATGCAGAGGAAGAAAATATATTTAAGCATACAATTAATTGTCATATATGCAACAAAGTTTTGCTAAATGATAGAGTTAGAGATCATTGCCATTTAAGTGGTAGCTTTAGAGGAGCGGCACACAGCGCTTGTAATATTAATTATCGGATTCCAAATGTCATACCAATTTACTTTCACAATTTTTCACGATATGATTCACATTTGTTTGTACGTGAATAATCTAAAGTTCCAGGGGATATTAAAGTTATCCCCCTTAATAAGGAGATGTACATCTCCATCTCAAAATTCATAAATGTTGGAGAGAATATTATAGAATTAAGATTTTTAGACTCATTTCGTTTTTTACCAGCAAGTTTAGATACCCTTAGCTCAAATTTAGAGAAAAAAATATTAAAGAAGCTAACTTCGGCAATGCCGAAATTTATATACCCTTGCAGTCTTTGGCAATAATTCTTTTACATTTTGAAATTTCTTTCCCTGCAACTGAATTCATCAATACACAAACAAAACATTTAAATTATTTCTCTTTATACCCTTGCAGAGAGTATTATAAAATTGGTCAGATGTTTGTAACGCACGGAAGGAGACGTTTCCGACCCCATAAAGTATATATATTCTTGATCAGCATGAGAAGCTGAGTCGATATAGCCATGTCCGTCTGTCCGTCTGACCGTCTGTCCGTCTGTCTGTGCGTACGCGTTTTACTCAGCCATCTTAAGAGCTATTGGGATGAAATTTTTTTTGTGGGCTTTTAATTACCCGGGTTAGATAAAGTATGAAATTTGTCAGGATCGGGCCACTATATCATATAGTTCTAAAACAAACATTTTTGCAAAAGTTGGAGTATCCCCATGAAATTTACCAATATGATAGTATTTGAAATAAATTGACAGTTCCCAAAATTTGAATCTGATCGGATAAGTAGAACTGCCGGCAGCGCTGCTTGCTGCCTACTACGTCATCATGAAATCAAAAAGAGCACATGCATACACACACACAGACGCAGCGCTACAAGAACTGTATGTGTATGCGTGTTGTGCTTCGCTTAGGGAATGATGAAAGAAGAAGAACAATTTTTATAAAAAGAGAAATAATTTGAATGTTTTGTTTGTGTATTGATAAATTCAGTTGCAGGGAAAGAAATTTCAAAATGTAAAAAATTATTGCCAAGGACTGCAAGGGTATATAAATTTCGGCATTGCCGAAGTTAGCTTCTTTGATATTTTTATAATAAATTTTGTTTCTTCTTGCATCATTCCCTAAGCAAAGCACAACACGCATACACATACAGTTCTTGTAGCGCTGCATCTGTGTGCATGTGCTCTTTTTGATTTCATGATGACGTAGTAGGCAGCAAGCAGCTCTGCCGGCAGTTCTATTTATCCGATCAGATTCAAATTTTGGGATCTGTCAATTTATGTCAAATACTATCATATTGGTAAATTTCATGGGGATACTCCAATTTTCGCAAAAATGTTTGTTCTAGAACTATATGATATAGTGGCCCGATCCTCACAATTTTCATACTTTATCTAACTCGTTTAATAAAAAGCCCACAAAGAAAACTTCATCCCAATAGCTCTTAAAATGGCTGAGTAAAACGCGTACGCACAGACAGACGGACAGACGGACATGGCTATATCGACTCAGCTTCTCATGCTGATCAAGAATAAATATACCTTATGGGGTCGGAAACGTCTCCTTCTGTGCGTTACAAACATCTGACCAATTTTATAATACCCTCGGCAAGGGTATAAAAAAAATATGAAAGTAACTTCAAGTTTTTTCCCCGATGATGGATGTCAACTATATCTAATGCGTAGGAAAGAAGTATTCCCATATGAGTACTTAACCTCATTTTCAATCCTTCGTGAGAGTACATTACCAACTAGAGATATGTTTTTCAATAAACTTTCGAATAGTGAATGCTCTGCTGAAGATTATCAGCATGCGCAAAATGTTTGGAATAATTTACACTGTCAGACACTTAAGGACTACATGGAACTTTATTTAAAAACCAATGTTCGCTTATTAGCAGATGTTTTTGAAAATTTTCGCTCCATATGTCAAAAAATGTACTCACTTGATCCTGCGCACTATTATACAACACCAGGTTTATCATGGGACGCCACGTTAAAAACAACTGAGCTAACTCTAGAATTATTTACTGATATTGATATGCAGAGATTTATTCAAAAAGGAATTCGTGGGGGTTAGTACAATGTACGCAAAGATACTCTAAAGCTAATCATAAATATATGAAGGACTATAATGATGTAGAACCATCGCGGTTTTTATTATATTTAGATGCAAATAATTTATATGGTTGGGCTATGTCTCAATATCTACCATATAAAGACTTTTGTTGGATGAATGATTTAGAGGTTAGCACATTCGATGTATTAAATATTCCAGCGAATTCTGAAGATGGTTATATTCTTGAGGTGACTTTAGAATATCCATCTTCTTTACATGATCTACATAACGATTTACCATTTTGTCCAAGTAATCAGAAACCCACAAAATTATGTACAGTCGAAAAGCTAGTCGCAGACTTAGAGGACAAGCATAATTACCCCATACATTATAGAAATCTTCAGCAATGTATACAAAATGGGTTAGTTTTAAAAAAATTCATAGAATTTTAAAATTTAAACAAGCGCCTTGGCTTAAGAAATATATTGATATCAACACTCAATATAGAACTCAGGCGAAATCTAGCTTTGAAAAAGATTTTTTTAAGCTTTTGTATAATGCGGTATTTGGCAAGACTATGGAGAATATTGAGAAACGAAAAAATATTAAGATAGTAACTTCATGGGAAAGAACTGATCGCAATAGATTAGGAGCTAGAGCATTATTAGCAAAAGCTAATTTCGATAGCTCAGCTCATTTTTCTGAGGGTATGTATGTGATACAAATGAAGCGATTAATGAATGTATATAATAAACCTATGTACTTAGGATTTTGTATGCTGAATTTATCTAAGCTTCAAATGTATGATTTCCACTACAGTTATATGCTTCATAAATTTAAAGAAGCCTTAAGTCTTAACTATATGGATACTAAATCATTTATATATACTGTTAGGGTGAATGATGTATATGCAGATATTCGCGATGATGTTGAAATGAGATTTGATACATCAGAATATTCAGAAGATTTAGCCAACAAATATCAAATTCCAAGGTGTAATAAAAAAGTTTTGGGTATGATGAAGGATGAAAATAATGGTAAAATAATGACAGTTTGTTGGACTACGTCCCAAGATGTATTCACTACATCTTGAAGATACTGGTTGTGTAAAAAAAAAAAAGGGTATAAAAAAATCAATATTAAAAAATATAAGTTTTGAATCATTTTCTGATTGTTTATTTAAAAATAAGATATATGCAACTAATAATATGATAATTTTTAAGTCAAAAATCCATAAACTGTATACACAAAAAATAACAAAAGTAGCATTAAGCTCTCAAGATGATAAGAGGTTTATAAGGAATGATAACATACATACTTACGCTTGGGGTCATTATAAAATTCCAACTTAAAAAAATAACTGAAAATGTTTGTTTTATTTCTTCTTTTCTACTGTTGATAAAAGTTCTCTGCTTAAATTAGTTTATAAGCGGAGAGCTGCAAATATTTATGATGTATTATAACATCAACCTCCCAGCATTATTCATCGAAAACGCAACTTATATCGCAATATGAAGCAAATAAATCACAGTGTCAGTACTCATATTTCCCAAATTTATATATATAAAATCATTTTTAGCAGATGTTGTAGAAGAAGCTCCTCCTTCCCCCACATTTTTTGATTACATCAACAACTACATTACTGATGTTGATGTAGAAGAAACGATGAGTGAGAGTGAGCTAGAGCTTGTACTTGCTCAACAACAGCAAAATAAAGCAATTCCATTGATTGACAGCTGACTGCTTGATATTAATCAAAATTCTCGACAAGCAAGTTTTGATATTGAGCAAAATGCTCAATGTTTCTATGATGATATTGATGAACCATGGTTTCCTATTGAAGAAAATTATCAGCGCGAATATGATGAAAATTTGCAGCCAACATGGGTTTTGAATATGGATGAAATAAAATAAAAAATAAAACAAGAAAAGAACTGACTCATTTCTCAAATAATATGAAATTGTTTTATTATTGTTTTACAGTTCAATAAAATTATTCAATTTGCATATCATATGTTTGAATGTAATCTTTTACATCTATTATTTTTACTTGACTCTCATACTCTGTGTCAACTACACTGAATTCCTCAACATCTCCGTTTGACATAATTCGCTCAGATTGATATTCATGATATTCATAGCAACTAATTTTCAGACTTCTAATACTATAATTACTATCATAAGTACATCTAATAGTTAAATCGAAATCGTTATATTGAAGTTGAAAGTTTGTTTCATTTGATGAAGAGAGTTTTTTGAGAATTTCTGAGTTTTGATAAACATTCATCTATCACTGTTTTATTTTAAGACTTTTTGGGATGTTGTAAGATTGTGTCGTTTTTGAAAATGTATTACTGTGCCCGCATAACTAAGTTATTTGATGGATTGTACTCAACTAGCCGGTCATGAATAAGAACGCAGTATGCTTCAGTTGAAGTATTTGAAGCTGCTGTGGCTGCTGATAGATCGACATTAATACGTATATCAATGGGCACACTTTTAAAAGCTTCCTACTGATGTGAAAGGTCTATTACGATAATGGGAGCCTTTTGATTAAATTCCTCTGGACTTAAAAATGGTTGTGGAGCCCTCATGTAGTAGCTCTCTTGAAATTTCACATACATGTCATAAAGCATTGCAAACCGAGCTTGATCAAAGCTTATGTTTAGATCATCATATGGATATGAATCAGAATTTAAATGTATTTTTAAGTTTGATAAATTATTTGTTACTATTTCATCACCCGAAAAAAAAGCAATTAATGCAAAGCGTGGGCGTTCTCTATCAGAGGCTAGATTCACACTCCAAGTATGTTGTGTTCCATCAGCAAGTGATGGACTCATATAACAGTTCCAACTACGAAATGCTAAGGTTTGTGGTCTATTAGATTCAATGATTTTTAACATTGAAAGTGTGGAGTCATGATTTAATGTTACATGTTGTAGTTTCCAAAAAATCTTGTGAATATTTAACTTGTAGCTCACATCTCCAATTTTTTGCCAATAAACATTCCCCATATTTCTACTTAAAAGCAATACTAATTCATGTTTACAATTAAGCATAAGCTTATCATAATCTTTGGCGAAGCATAATAGCATTTTAAGTGGTACAGCAAAATTGAATTTCTCTTTAGTAGAGAAATTTATTAATGGAAAGGTACTCTCACCAAACCACCCAGCATTTTTTCGCATAACACTTTCATCCTTATTTAAGGAAACATAGCCTTTTATTGTTGTAGTCATTCCAACGTATCGCGTGCGATCTATTTCAGTTCCATTGAGCTCATATCGTATTTCATTAAATAAGTATGCCATACAATTATTTTTGAGTGCACCCGCTGCATTCACCTTGTTATCAGTTAGAGTAACTGTTCCCTCTATATAAATGAGACTTTCATGCGGATATACACATAAATCTTGGTTTTGTATACAAATTCGAATTTCATCATTGGCGTTGTAAGATGTGCGCTGCTGTGGTTGATACGTGTGATATTCTTTCCTAACTATACTATTATCTTCGTAGACGCTCTCACGAACATTTAAGATATGATTCTCCATTTTTTTCTAATTTCGGACTTTAAGACCTATTGATTTTAAAAATGTTTTGTTTGATGGTGTTAACACTCTTCTAGTTGAAGATGTTAGTGTACTGCTCACTGCAACGTTTTTAATCAATCTGCTTCCTAGCCCCCCATTCCAGCGGTTTTTACCATAGATTATCATCGCAGTGGTCTGAGATGAATGCGGACTGTAACGTTTTCTTCTCCCCGCAATTGAATTGGTGCTCCGTCCTGATCAAATAGTTCAACTCTTAACTCTCGTATCTCTCAAGTGTTTACCGGTAAATAAACTAAATTGTGTGGGGCTTCATCCATTTTATTCCCTGGTGGAACGGTGAGTGCAAACTCATGTAGTGTATGCGATTGAGTGCTGTTTACATAAGTTCCTGTAACAATATTGGGCTCCAAACGGATGGTATTGACGTTACAAATATTCAATGGTAGATGAGATGTATGTCTTTTCCCTGCTTCTAGCACTCTATTTGCATACCCCAACATGGGTCCGATTGAACGTTCTTTGTTAAAGTATATTGGTAGCTCACAATAAATATCTACTTGCAATGCATGGTTGTTACGACTAATATCAAGCTTCGAATCACGAATATTTCCAAGAATAAGCTCATCTTCAATTAAATCAATAATATCATTGAGTTCGTAAGAACCTTGTGGTATTTAAATTATTTTGTCTCCAATGTGAAATACATTATTCTTTTCATTAACGTTTGTAATTAAATTATAGAAATGAATATCAATTAAAGAACATTCATATTGCTCTTTTAATTCTAATGGGGGAAAAATATAGATGATAAGACTGTGCTTTTCCCACTTAGAGTTATTGTTGTGGACATTCTGCTAATCGTATGGCTAATAAATAAAGTTGTATACCTTTACACAGTTTTATACTTTTACTTTTATTAAATAGTAATAAATGTATCAAATCCTAGTCTATATCGACCATTATCCATCTCATCATCTTTGCTTATAGTGAGAAATCCATATTTCTCCTTCCAACACATCCGACACATTTTCATGAAAGTATCGAAGCTCATATCAACACCAACATGATCTGAATAAATATGCTTCATATTCATTTCATCTTGCTTAAATATTATTATTATGTTCGCATTATCACGCACAAGATGTTTAGGAATGCGGGTGTAGGATTGGCATGAGTAAAATGAATTAATATTATTATGTCGAATAATGCAAAATTATGCTCGAATATTATTCTGTTTTTCACAAGCAACATCATCAAAAATCATTATGGAATTATTTTTCGCTTTATTAGGTGGTAAAACAGACTCGTTTTTTGAAAATGTATAGCAACCCATACCCTTTATTGGAGCAATCAACGTTTTTAAATATTCATATTTCGGCTGACATAGTGACTTCGAGTATAGATAAATATTTTTAAATTTCAGTCCATTTGGACTTTTAATCAAGCTAAGCATTAGATGTGTTTTTCCACAATTACTTGGTCCAACAATTAATGCTCTAATTGATTTGGGGAGTAATACACTATGTCTATTTAAACTTTTAGCACTAGCATTTGATGATACATCAAAATTTTTAACCTCAATATTAGTTTTCTGCTTCTTAAGATGCATATTTAAAACCTTTGAACACTTCTGCTTCCGGATTTAGTAATGTGAGTTCATGCACTGAGTTTTAAATAAAAATGCCTTTACATTTTTATAATAAAAACAGTTTTAAACCGAAAGCGTATCGCTACGGAGGTGGCAGTGGATTAACAGTCTTATTAATAATCTACCCGTAGAATTACATCTTCCGGGTTATCAGTTTTGCGGACCTGGAACAAAGCTAAAAAAACGATTAAAACGTGGTGATAAAGGAATTAATCAATTGGATGCTGCTTGCAGAGAACACGATATCGCTTATTTACAAAACAAAGATCTTGAGAAGCGACATATTGCTGATTCACAGCTAGCTGATAAAGCGTTGGAGCGAGTAAAGGCTGCTGATAGTAGTTTGGGGGAAAAGACTGCTGCTTGGCTCGTTAGTAATATTATTAAAGCAAAGAAATCTTTCGGTATGGGGCTTAAAAGAAGAAAGCGTGGAACTTGCTTAAAAAGAAAGAAAAAATTCAATGAAATTGTTCGAGCTGTGACTGACATTGATAATTCAATTCAAATAGAGCGCAAAGCTATAAATAGTACAATTAACTCAAAGGATAAAAAAAATATAACAATTCCTCGCATCATTGCTGTATCCAAAATTGGTGGTTTTCTTCCAAATATAGCTGCACTAACAGCGCTTGGAGGACTTGCTACTGGTGCTTCAAGCATTTCACAAGCGATTACAAAAGCAAAGGCTGCTGCTAGGGAGCTTGAAGAGAGAAAGCGTCATAATCAAAGGATGGAGTCTATTGCTATAGGCAAAGGTTTTTTCCTTCGACCATATCGCAGCGGATATGGTTTAATTACACCTCAATCAAAAAACATTTAAGGCAGCTACCTAATGAACCTCTATCAAATTTTGATATTTTGAAATTCGCTCGAAAACACATCCCAAACTTTAGAGACGTATTTATGAGAGATAGTCTCCCACACCGCAAAGATCGATGGATAAACGAATGTGGTGTTATAAATTTAGATTCATCTAGGGGAGGGGGTACACATTGGGTAGCTTATTCAAAAAAAGCTAATGAAGTAAAATATTTCGATAGTTTTGGAAATTCGCAGCCTCCTTAAGAAGTCATTCGCTATCTAGGTAACAACATACAATACAACTATCAACGCGAGCAAAAGTTTCAGGACTATAATTGTAGCCATCTATGCTTAAAATTTTTATTACTCAATTGTAGTTCATAAACTTCACATCTAACAAATGTTCTATATTTTATTTGCGCTAATATAATAAACTATGTTTTGGATTCAGCGGATTGGATCATCTGATCAATTCTGAACTTGTCATGTGGGATGCGAATCATTTAAAATTATTCAGGCACAGGCTATTTCACCACTACTTCAGGTGTTTATCAATCCAAATCCTACAGACTGTAAACAAAAATGTCTTCTATTCTCTTTGAGACGTCGGGAAACACATCCATTTTTACACACATTAAATTTTTCATTCGATGAATGTCAGCACTCTGCATTTTATGTTATTGGAGGTAGTATTACTATAGTTGGGAAATGTAGTCAAACCGAGATTAATTGGGAAAAGCCACAAGAAATTGTTCCTAAACATATGGCGGAATATAGTAATATATTTACAATTGATAGTGATAGCACTCTTTTGCGAAATTACCTCACCTGTAGAGAGCGAGAAGAAGAAAATATGCGTATAATGGAAGAAATGTTCAATAAATTTGATGATGTTGAAGTAGACTCAAAATAAACAAAAATTGATAATAAAGAGTACTCTAACGCAGGCTGAAAATAAAGCTATGATGTGTCATAAACATACTCATACCCCATCCGCTTTGTGGTTTGCAATAAACACCCAACTTATTTATAGAAGATGTAGTGAGTGTGGAGAAATATAAGCTTAGCTTGATAAGGAGTTGGATTGTGTATAAGACTAATATTAAAACTGAGAAATTTCTAAATAAAAGGCGCGAGATTTAGTAGGAGTTAAATTAGTCAATTTCTAAACTTTTGTTTAAACACAAGTACAAGTAAGCAGTAGCAGCAATAAAATGGAAGGAGATATGGGAGCTAAGAACCAGCAGCAGCAACAACACCAATCGAAGGAAAACCGCAGGTCCCGGCAACGTCTAGACCTATCAGTTCTTGAAGCAACTGATGCGACCCACATGCAGCAATTGCTGCAGCAGTAGCAGCAGCAACAGCAGCTACAAATTCAGCAACATCAGCAACAGCAATTCCAACAACAATTACATCAACAACAACAACAGCAGCAGCAGCATCATCAGCAACAACAAGAACAACAGCATCAGCAACAACAACAACAACAGCAAGAACAACAACAATATCAGGAACATGAATCAATTCCAGAAAATGCTGTAGGTCAGGAGGATATGATGTTTTTAAATCAATTTAATGAGATGTCAAAAAATTCGTCGCATGGGGTGACTCTTTTGTTAACCATATCTAAGATGCAGGCTAATATAGCCATACCCACCCTAAGAGGATGGCGGCCGCAAACAAGGTATGGAGAATCCATCGCTGTGAGACTACCCGAGCATGTCTTGTACTTAACAAAAAAATACAATTCTATGATTAGTGATTCATTCATTAATCAATGAGATAGCCAACGCTTCTCGATTGTTAAAATTAGTCATAATAATCAAAACTATATAAATATAATTCCACGAGCTATGTAAATATATGTATGTATAAATAAATAAAAAAGAATTGGAAATAAAAATTTGATTATCTTCATTGAGGTTTGGGTTTTCTTTATTCCAGATCACAATAAATAAAAAGAATTAAAAAGAAAAATGTGATTTCCTTCATTGAGTTGGGGTTTTCATTATTTCAGTCACAAAATATAATTTTCAGCTATGTGTATTATATGAATGTTCATGGAGAATATTAAAATTTCATTTCATTAACATTCGTAATCGAAGTAATTTGTATTTCCTCATAATATCTTCTGCTTTCTGTATTTGTCCAAGCACCAAGTAGCATGCGCAAGTATTTGGATTTTCTATGTTATCTTTATAGAGGCAGCGGCAATAGTTGAAATGATTGTTACGATCCAGTAAATAATCTTGAATATCAGCCAATGCTTCACAATCCTTTAGAAAAATGACTCCATCAAATTCAAATAAAAACTGATTGATTCTATTAATGTTAGAAGAAAGCATTTTTAAAAAATATATCTTAGTTGACCGATTTCTTGAACTTGTTATTAGATAATATTTCTTATTTCTTTCCCCACACTCGCTTGCAACACCATCCTTATCACAGCACACACCACCCGCGCTCGCAGCACACTCCATATCACAGCAAACTCGCACACGCTCGCAGCACACTCCTTATCACAGCACACCCGCACGCGCTAACTTTTTTTGTAAAAAAATTAAAATAAAATATATATATATATGTATATATTAGAGCTGTTGAAACATCGATGTTTGGCCACATCGATGTTTCGATGTTTTTCAGGAAAAATATCGATGTATCGATACTACATCGAAGTAATATAAATCTTTGTTAAAAATAGCATTCTTTTTCGAAACTTAAAACTATGTTTGACATGCCCAGTTGCAGATGGTACAAGACTCCAATGCTCATTAGTATGTGGAGTGGAATAAGGAAAATAGGTCTTCTCCTCTTCGACTTCAGAAGTCTTCTTTATATTTTGGTTTCATGAGATAGAAGCTCTTCATGAGAACATGTTAATGTAAATACAGTGGTAGAAATTCCAATAATTTTAAACAAATAATATAAGAAATCTTAATATACATATACAAATCTAATTTCAACAATGACGTCTCCTCCAACAAACTATAAAGCAGAAATTTAATCTTTTTTAAACGTAATACATACAGGTTTTTTTTATTATTTTAGATGTAGTCGTACAACGCTCAGTACGAACAATATGACACCAGGCCCGGGCCTGTTACGAATGACCCTAAGTAAAGTTAATGTTACAACCTCTACCCACTCCGACCTAAGGGCATAGGCGTATTACATATATAAACATAAAATTAAACTAAAGAAATAGGAAATTGTAAGATTCCAATTATTTACAAAGTCTGCTAAATACTCATGCATATACCGAAACCAGTATTGTAGTATCGATTGTTAGTGATAAGTATCGATTGTTAGTAATAAGTATCGATTGTTAGTTTTAAGTATCGATGGTTAGCGATAAGTTCTCGATAGATACAAGACGGTTTCTGTCTCTTCTCTTCCGGCAACGCAACGAACAAGTTGTCTCTGCGCAGAAAACCGAAATTAAATCTAAGAAATACAAACTAATCGTTATTCTTTTTTACCGATAATTAGCTAATTACAAAATATTAAATGTAATAAGATAATAGGTTACATATAAAAAGAAAACAGGATAGGTTTAAATAAAGATGATTACAACTAATTACGAGCGAGGAAGGACAAGATCGCAGTTTTATAATCGGAAGCGATGTCTCGGAACCGATAACGTGCCAAAGTCTGTTGTACTCACTAAATAGTATATGAAAAGGTTCATGCAGAGAAAAGTTAGTTGTGCAAGTGGGAAGTATAAGCGGTGTGAATACTATAAAACATAATACTATAAAACATAATTCAATCTTTTTCAAACTTAAAAATAAAAAAAACAATGCAATTCAGAGATTCACTTGTGACAATGTATAAAAAGAAGCATGTCTACATTAAACTTAAGCGAACTTCTCTTCTCGCTTACTATGATTCCAGCCTTACTGAACAATCGTACGGTTTCAGTCGAAATGTTTTATTTGATGAGATCTTTTGTCAGTGATGGAAAAGCTAGCTAACAAAAACATCGAACATCGGAGAGAAAAATCTATGTTTTTTACGAAAGGAGAAACATCGATGTATCGATACTACATCGATGTTTCGCACAGCTCTAGTATATATGTATATATGTATATATGTATATATGTATATATGTATATATGTATATATGTATATATGTATATATGTATATATGTATATATGTATATATGTATATATGTATATATGTATATATGTATATATGTATATATGTATATATGTATATATGTATATATGTATATATGTATATATGTATATATGTATATATGTATATATGTGATATATGTATATATGTATATATGTATATATGTATATATGTATATATGTATAAATGTATATATGTATATATGTATATATGAACATACTTCAATGTATACACATGAACATATTCAAGTGCACAATTATATTTTAATGCGTATATGTTTAATTGTTTATACTTGCAACAAAGTGTTACAAGTTGAGCTTATTGTATTGAATGATTATTTGTATGAATATACTACACCTCCCCTTTTTAGAGAATAACGTAATATTGTGGAGTTATTGTAATGATTATTGATATAGAAAGGTAAAATAAAGGTAAAGTAAAGGTGTATCTTACGAAAAAAAATTTTTTTTTTTGTGTGGTCTCTTCAGACAAATTTTCTTTCTCTTGTTTTTAGAAATTGCATGAATTTGTTTTCAATAATAGATGAATCCATAAAGATTTTTTTTTTTTTTTTTTTATTTTTTTTTTTTTTTTTTTTTTATGGTTGATTATTTTTACGGTTGATCATTCCGAAAACGGTTTTAGTCTGTTTTTATGAACCTTCTGGTTTTTATTCTTATCATCTGCTATTAGTATATTGTCATTTTCTTCTATACTCACTACCTTATAAGGCCCTATATATTTAGCATCTAGTTTATGACCTATTTCTTTTCTTAATAAGACTTTATCTCCTATTTTTAAATCAAAATCGGAAATATATTTGTCGTAATATTTCTTATTCTTTAACTTATGGTTTTCTAACATTATCCTAGCTCTTTTATATGCTATTTCTATTCTAAATTTTATTTCCTTAGAGTAGTCGTCTAAATTGTATATTGGATCTATTCTATCTATTTTGTTAAAATCTATGAACTGATTTGGTAGTCTTCCAAATACTAGTTCGTATGGACAATATTCATGCACTGCCGAGGGTGTTGTGTTGTAACAATAAGTGAAATATTGTATCCAAGCATCCCAATCGGACTTATCTGCTGATATGTATGACCGAATATATTCATTGAATGTTCTATGACTTCGTTCTATTGTCCCTAAAGTCTGGTGGTGGTATGCTGTAGATGTCAGATTTTTAATCTTCATGTACTTGCATATATCTGTTATAATCTGATTTTTATACTCAGTTCCCATGTCCGTAATGAGTGTTTTCATTGGACCGTACTGTAGTATACAATTTTCGAATATAGCTTTAGCTACATTACTTGCACTCTTAGATGCGACTGGAATGGCTATTAAGTATTTTGTCAGATCGCATATCAATGTGACAATATACTCATTTTCATTATCTGATTTTGGTAGCGGACCTATTGTGTCCACTATAACTTTATCAAAAGCCTTCGCTGGTGTTTCTGTTATTATCATGGGAGTCTTCGTATGTGTCGTCGTTTTTGACACCTGGCATTTATGACATCTCCTTATGTACTCTTTGATATGGCGTCCCATATTTTTCCAATAGTAGTGTCTTTTGATTTTTGCCAGTGTTCTGGTAATGCCAGTATGACCTCCTTGAATTGGATCATCATGATATGTAGACAGTATTGCTTCTTTTTCTTTTTCATTTTCTATTAGGGTCACCGGCCGGAGTAGCGCTACTCTTAATGTTTTCAATATAGTATTGCCCATATTTTTAAAAGAATCAATTGAAATAATTTCAAAGATCTTTTCGCTCGGTGCCAATTTTAGTTGGCTGATTTCAAGTATACCGGCTTGCATTTCAAGCCTTTGGAAGAACTGACCTAAGTCGAGAATTCCATTGGTATACAAATCGCTAACTTCAATTCTTGCCATAACTTTCTTTCCACGTTTCAGTGAACATTTAGATTCTGTTATTCGCAAGGTCACTACTTTCCGTACCTCGTCATTATTGATGACTTCGTATACGTTGGGCCTAGAAGCATTTTGAAGTTTTTGCCTTGGCAAAAGTTCTTCTTTATTAACTGCGCAGTTTTTCTGTCTACTTTGTTGCCTGGTAGTGACTTTCAGGACTTTTGTACTCATATCTTTTAATTCGGATATAGTTATCCGCGATAAGGCGTCTGCCACAAAATTATCTTTACCTCTCAAATACTCTACTGTAAAGTCGTACTCTTCCAATTCTAGCCGCATGCGTGTTAGTTTTGAACTCGGGTTGACCATGGAGAATAAATATGTTAATGGTCTATGGTCTGTTCGCACTGTGAAATGTTTTCCATATATGTATGGTCGAAAATGTGTTATTGCCCAATGTATTGCTGCTAGCTCTTGTTCTGTAGTACTTTTGTTGCTTTCACCTTTAGTGAACGCTCTTGATGCATATGAAACTGGAAGCTGGAGTCCATTATAGTTTTGTGTTAAAACTGCTCCACATGCTTGTTTGCTTGCATCTGTGATTATGCAAAATTCTTTGCTGAAATCTGGGTACTGCAATAGATTAGGTTGAACGAGCTTTTCTTTTAAGTATTGGAATGCATTTTCGCATTCTGCTGTCCATTCGAATGGAACATTCTTTTTACATAATCTTGTTATGTGCCGGGAATATTCGGCGAAATTTTTTATGAAACGTCGATAATAATTGCAAAATGCAACGAAACGTCTAGCACTATCTGCATCATGTGGGACTGGATAATTCTTGATGACGTCAAATTTTGTGTCGTCTGGCAAGATTCCTTTGTCTGTGCATTTGTGACCTAGGAATGTCACCTCATGCATAAAAAATGAGCATTTTTCTGGATGCAGTTTTAGATTGTTTTTTCTGCAAAGTTTAAAAACATCTACTAAATTTTTAATCATATGTTGTTCAGAACAACCGATAACGATTAAATCATCCATATAGAGGAAAGCTTGGCTGGGCTCAAGCCCTGAGAATGCTATTGTCATCATTCTCTGAAATGAATTAGGTGCTATTTTTAGACCGAAAGGTAATCGCGTGAAGCGATATGAGCCATTGCTCGTTGAAAAAGACGTTATATCTCTTGATTTTTCTTCTAGTTCTATTTGGTGAAAACCTGACATTAAGTCAAGGCAAGAAAAATATTTTGCTCTTCCCAATTGATCAAGAATATCATCAATTCTGGGGAGCGGAAACTTATCTGACAGCAATTTTTTGTTTATTTGACGATAGTCAATTACTAATCGCCAATTTTTTTCCTTAGATCCCGAAAGTGTTTTCTTTGGGACTAGTAAGAGTGGGCTATTATAAGGCGAAACAGACGGTTCAACAATACCCTGTTCAATTAACTTTCCAACTTGTCGCTGGATCTCGTCTATTTGGCTATGCGGACTCCGGTAATTTTTCACATATACCGGTTCATCATCCTTAAGTCTTAATTTTTGTTTATAAAAATTATTTGTTGTGATCGGTTCGGTGTCAAGTCCGAACACATCACTATACTCAGTGCATAACTCTTCAAGTTTGTCTTTGAATAGTGTTGGGAAATTTTTCTTCAATTTATGAATTACAGATTCTTTTCTTATATCTTTGGTATTTTGAACTATATCGTAGTTCGAAAGTGATTCAAATTTTAAATTGTTAAAGCCTACTATTTGGCATTTATCTGTGGTATTTAAGAGTCGGACAAAAGTACTTTGGGTTGTTGCAATAGTGTTTGCAACATAAACGCCCGGTTTAATTTCCTGATTCGGAATTAAAATGTTACCTTCTGCTGAAGATAGTTCTATTTTGCGTACCACTTGGGATCTTGCTGGTAGAAGTGTTGAGTTATTACCAGAATTGAATGTTATTGGAACATAGATTGGGTACGTTAATTCTTGTGGTCTAAGTATAAACCAATCTTCTGAATTGCCGTAATCTAATTTGCAATTAAAAGTTTTTATGAAATCTAATCCTATTATTCCATCGCATGGGATTGCGAAATCTGAATGAAGCAGATGAAATTCGTATGGAATAATGTATTTATCTGTCTGTAATTCTATTGAGACTAGGCCTTTGGAGTTTATTACTCCTTCTCCTATGCCTCGAATGTCTACGGTTTTGTTTACTTGGATGTCGTGAAATACATCAGAATTTTCTTTTATTATTGAAATATCTGCACCGGTATCAATTAAGAATGTTATTTTCTTATTGGTTTTAACATTCTTAAATG
The DNA here is from genome assembly GCA_018150345.1 of Drosophila equinoxialis. NCBI lineage: Eukaryota > Metazoa > Arthropoda > Insecta > Diptera > Drosophilidae > Drosophila > Drosophila equinoxialis. Next base: position 74,887 of record JAECWI010000334.1, on the reverse strand, counting down.
ATACAAAATTATTAAGACTTAGGTTAATAGAGTAGACTTTATTTTTTAATTTTGAGCATTTGGAGGAGCTTGTCCGTTTCCCTGGTCACTTTGGGTAATTCGGACATTTGTGTTGTTATTACCATTCTGTTGGTTATTTGTGTTTTGTCTATTATTATTGTGTCCACCTCCACGGCCGCCTCTTCGGTAGCGTGAATAATTTTGGCCTCGTTGGGCTCTGTGGGCATGGTTATTGCTCCAATTCGAATTGTTATTGTTCCAATTCGAGTTGTTTCTCCAGTTACCATTATTGTTATAGCGGCGTCTACCGCGGTCATTATGCTGGGCATAAAAAATGGTATTATTTTGGGAACTTCCTGTGGAGCCCGACTCTACTGAAAGAGTGGTAAATCTAGTGATGGCTTCTTTAGCTGAATCAAAGTTTCCTGATTCCATTAATATCTGGACTCTTTGACTTTTGGTATGACTTACCATAGCATTCACTGCCACTTTGGTAGTGTATTTTATTGCTTGTTCAGTTGGAAGACCATCCGAAATATATGCGCCTTTAAGGGCGTCGGTCAACTCAGTAATCTCCTTTGTGTATGAAGCACAGTTACTGGGGTTTCTCTGCAGATTTTTAATTTTTGCTGTTAAAAGATCCACTGATTCACCCTTGAAGATTGTTGATAGTTTTCGTATTACTTCATCAATCGTTGTTTCAGAGCTTAGAGTATTACCCGCTTGACCTTTCAATTTTGATTTTATGATTTCGATGGCTACTGCTTCATGCGTTTCTTTTATGGTGTCAAGTACGCGAAGCGCCCCAATGAAACCTGGTAGATTTTTAATATCACCATCGAAGTATGGTAGCAGCCTGGTGGCTGTGTTTATGAATTCTACCACTGTTTGAGTCATTTTGTTGTTTTCTGTTTGGAATCGCTGGTTTGTTAAGACTTATGATTGATTGATCAGAGCTCACTGATGGTTCTTCTTGACCTATTTCTTCATCAGCCATTAGTTGCGTTTTTTCTTCCAGTACTATTGAAGTTTCCAAATCAGATGTTTGTTTAAATTCAATATTGTGTCTGTTTAGCACAGTTATTGCTTTTTGTTTGTAATCACTGTAGAACGCATTTGCGGCTGTTTTTTGCCCTGCCTTTAGTTTGCTATAGTGCTCAGTTAATACTGCTCTAATAGCTTGGAGCTTTTCAGTTATTATTTTCGTGTGTTTGGTTACTGTGTCTTGGGATGTTTCTCTGTTTTGCGAGAGGCACTTACAAGATTTAGTTAATTCTTGTGCGTGTATTCTAGCTTTTCCTATTATCTCATCCCAAGTAACCATAGTTTGTTAAAAATAACAAAAGTTTCGAAAATGTTTATGGTTGTTTTTTTTTTTTTTTTTATTCTGTATCTATTATTTCTACATCTGAGTCGGTTAGATCTATTGGTTCTGTACTCGATTCTGATATGTCTATCAGAGCGATTGAGTCCTTGAAAAGTTCGTGGACCCATCCGGGCACGTCTTTACGTAAAGGAGTCTTAGCTAACAATCTACTATAAGCTACTTTTATGGATTTTTCCATAAGATCTACAATATTTTTTTCAAATTTGTAGTTGTGGGCTATCCAATACCTTATTTCCTTGTATTTGTGATTTGTTTCACCTGATTGTATCAGGAAATCGAGGAAAGGTAAATATTTTTGTAGCTTTTTTGTTTCTTTCTTATCCATATTCTACACTAACTTGTTAGGCCTATTAGTACGGATGTATTTATATATAAAAAAAATCATTTAGGCTTACTGCCTTGGTTCCTCCATTAGGTAGAAACGATATGTGCCTGCTTCATTTGAAAAACAGCATACATATGGTACTGTGAGGATGAAACTCATCTGTACCCTAGAGCCTCCTTGAACTGGGAAATCTTCTCCCGTTATATTGAGGTAAGCTGATCTAATTTGTACCAAGCATATTGAGTTTTGTGGTGAATTGATCTGCTCATTTCTAAAAACCTCAATTAAATCTTGGACAATACTGGGATGCCTAGCGTTTATTTTTTTTGAAAATATCTATCTAGAGTGGCCATTATTTTTCAGATTTTCCTTTAATCTATAGTCGCTTGTGTGCATATGTATTTTTAGACCTTATCTAGGTCATTAGCTTGGCTTAGGGCTCTTTTGGTTACACATTTATTGTGCAATAGGTAAGCTTTATATAAAACATATGCGCACATTACTACGACAATTATCAATAACAATATGTTCGTTAATCTCAAATCAGTATTTGATGATTCGATTTTATTTATTACATTAGCAGTGGAGTCCACTGATTTTGTTTCTATTAACCCCATTGTGGGTATAAGAGATATATCATCAAATTTACTTATGGAATTATCGAACATATGGAGTTTATTAAAAAAAAATTTTTTTTGTATAATTCTAATAATGATCTCACTGACTAACGATCCTATATGAGACTATTTTAATTTAATAAAATGAATATGACAAATACGGGGAAAAAGAGAAAAAAAATATAGGGAACAAAAGCCCCTAAAAACAGCTCAAAACCTTTTGTTTAGAAATTATTTTAAAAAAATTTTTTTTTTTTATATATATGTATTTTCAAGCTTCTGTCTTATTTGCTTGAATACGAATATTGTTTGAAATATAAAAAAAAAATGTTTATGGATTCATGGTTATTAATTTTTTATTTAAAAATTTATTAATTTTTTTTTTTTTTTTTTGTAAACGAAAAAAAATTTATCTCAATGTGTATATGTATAGCGAGCCAAGACGTAGTAAAATTATAGAGTATGTGGTTGGCTCACAATTCAAGTATACATGTCATTTAGTAGCTGTAAAGGCTCTTTTTTTTCATTTACATATGTTCCTGCCACTTTTTCGTATGGTTTTTAGGTACCACAATCTAAAAATTGGACAGCTTTAATGCCGCACAATTGTTCATTGGCTTGTTTTAATTCTATAAAAAAAAAATGTGCATCGCAGTACACTCAAAAAATAATGTGCGACGCAGCGTCATAATTGTTTTTCTTTTTTTTCTTTTTTTTTTTTTTGTTAGCCTCTAGCATCAGCTGTTGTATTATGTTGGCACGCTGATGCTCCCTCAATAATATTTAGCCTTTTTTGCTTTTATTTTTTTACTACCTCCAGATTTTTTGCATTATTGCTACTTACTGTGATTTTATTTGTTCCTTGTTCATTTTCCTGTAGTTCCTGTGTAGTTGAAATTTTTTTTTCTTCTTCTTTTAGAAAAATCCTTTGCTTCTCCAACGCAGATTTGGTTGATTTTAAAAAGTCTCCACGTTCTTTTGTTGATTTAAGTCAGCAGTGGATTAACGGCGAAGTCACTTTTTTTTGATTACTTATATATACTTTGTGTCCACTGTCACGGTCGCCATGTAAATCCTTCCTTGACCGGGTTCCATTAGGTTTAAAAATGTAAGATCGGACACGTCTGTGCCGTTTGATTGTAGTTTTTAGATTGATTCTTTATTCCAAATTATTCTTTTGCTTAAGCTAATTTTACATATATATTCTTATGCTGCGACTTATGCGACAGCTACAAAAGAGAGGGAGAGTGTCAGTACATACATACATACTGTTGGAGCGCATGCATCAAAGTGCTTGGTCAGCGGTCACACGCTGGCCTGGCTCTAGCTCATGTTACGCTTGTGCATACAGTGCTTATGTGAATATATGTATGTGCATATACAAATGTACATACATATATGTTCATGCTTAATTGTATGTTTATGTGAATATGTTTATGTGAATACTTCAATGTATACACATGAACATATTCAAGTGCACAATTATATTTTAATGCGTATATGTTTAATTGTTTATACTTGCAACAAAGTGTTACAAGTTGAGCTTATTGTATTGAATGATTATTTGTATGAATATACTACACCTCCCCTTTTTAGAGAATAACGTAATATTGTGGAGTTATTGTAATGATTATTGATATAGAAAGGTAAAATAAAGGTAAAGTAAAGGTGTATCTTACGAAAAAAAATTTTTTTTTTTGTCTTTTTTCTAAATTTTCTTTTGTTTTTTGAAAAATTGCATGAATTTGTTTTCAATAATAGATGAATCCATAAAGATTTTTTTTTTTTTTTTTTTTTTTTATTTTTTTTTTTTTTTTTTTTTTTTATGGTTGATTATTTTTACGGTTGATCATTCCGAAAACGGTTTTAGTCTGTTTTTATGAACCTTCTGGTTTTTATTCTTATCATCTGCTATTAGTATATTGTCATTTTCTTCTATACTCACTACCTTATAAGGCCCTATATATTTAGCATCTAGTTTATGACCTATTTCTTTTCTTAATAAGACTTTATCTCCTATTTTTAAATCAAAATCGGAAATATATTTGTCGTAATATTTCTTATTCTTTAACTTATGGTTTTCTAACATTATCCTAGCTCTTTTATATGCTATTTCTATTCTAAATTTTATTTCCTTAGAGTAGTCGTCTAAATTGTATATTGGATCTATTCTATCTATTTTGTTAAAATCTATGAACTGATTTGGTAGTCTTCCAAATACTAGTTCGTATGGACAATATTCATGCACTGCCGAGGGTGTTGTGTTGTAACAATAAGTGAAATATTGTATCCAAGCATCCCAATCGGACTTATCTGCTGATATGTATGAACGAATATATTCATTGAATGTTCTATGACTTCGTTCTATTGTCCCTAAAGTCTGGTGGTGGTATGCTGTAGATGTCAGATTTTTAATCTTCATGTACTTGCATATATCTGTTATAATCTGATTTTTATACTCAGTTCCCATGTCCGTAATGAGTGTTTTCATTGGACCGTACTGTAGTATACAATTTTCGAATATAGCTTTAGCTACATTACTTGCACTCTTAGATGCGACTGGAATGGCTATTAAGTATTTTGTCAGATCGCATATCAATGTGACAATATACTCATTTTCATTATCTGATTTTGGTAGCGGACCTATTGTGTCCACTATAACTTTATCAAAAGCCTTCGCTGGTGTTTCTGTTATTATCATAGGAGTCTTCGTATGTGTCGTCGTTTTTGACACCTGGCATTTATGACATCTCCTTATGTACTCTTTTATATGGCGTCCCATATTTTTCCAATAGTAGTGTCTTTTGATTTTTGCCAGTGTTCTGGTAATGCCAGTATGACCTCCTTGAATTGGATCATCATGATATGTAGACAGTATTGCTTCTTTTTCTTTTTCATTTGCTATTAGGGTCACCGGCCGGAGTAGCGCTACTCTTAATGTTTTCAATATAGTATTGCCCATATTTTTAAAAGAATCAATTGAAATAATTTCAAAGATCTTTTCGCTCGGTGCCAATTTTAGTTGGCTGATTTCAAGTATACCGGCTTGCATTTCAAGCCTTTGGAAGAACTGACCTAAGTCGAGAATTCCATTGGTATACAAATCGCTAACTTCAATTCTTGCCATAACTTTCTTTCCACGTTTCAGTGAACATTTAGATTCTGTTATTCGCAAGGTCACTACTTTCCGTACCTCGTCATTATTGATGACTTCGTATACGTTGGGCCTAGAAGCATTTTGAAGTTTTTGCCTTGGCAAAAGTTCTTCTTTATTAACTGCGCAGTTTTTCTGTCTACTTTGTTGCCTGGTAGTGACTTTCAGGACTTTTGTACTCATATCTTTTAATTCGGATATAGTTATCCGCGATAAGGCGTCTGCCACAAAATTATCTTTACCTCTCAAATACTCTACTGTAAAGTCGTACTCTTCCAATTCTAGCCGCATGCGTGTTAGTTTTGAACTCGGGTTGACCATGGAGAATAAATATGTTAATGGTCTATGGTCTGTTCGCACTGTGAAATGTTTTCCATATATGTATGGTCGAAAATGTGTTATTGCCCAATGTATTGCTGCTAGCTCTTGTTCTGTAGTACTTTTGTTGCTTTCACCTTTAGTGAACGCTCTTGATGCATATGAAACTGGAAGCTGGAGTCCATTATAGTTTTGTGTTAAAACTGCTCCACATGCTTGTTTGCTTGCATCTGTGATTATGCAAAATTCTTTGCTGAAATCTGGGTACTGCAATAGATTAGGTTGAACGAGCTTTTCTTTTAAGTATTGGAATGCATTTTCGCATTCTGCTGTCCATTCGAATGGAACATTCTTTTTACATAATCTTGTTATGTGCCGGGAATATTCGGCGAAATTTTTTATGAAACGTCGATAATAATTACAAAATGCAACGAAACGTCTAGCACTATCTGCATCATGTGGGACTGGATAATTCTTGATGACGTCAAATTTTGTGTCGTCTGGTAAGATTCCTTTGTCTGTGCATTTGTGACCTAGGAATGTCACCTCATGCATAAAAAATGAGCATTTTTCTGGATGCAGTTTTAGATTGTTTTTTCTGCAAAGTTTAAAAACATCTACTAAATTTTTAATCATATGTTGTTCAGAACAACCGATAACGATTAAATCATCCATATAGAGGAAAGCTTGGCTGGGCTCAAGCCCTGAGAATGCTATTGTCATCATTCTCTGAAATGAATTAGGTGCTATTTTTAGACCGAAAGGTAATCGCGTGAAGCGATATGAGCCATTGCTCGTTGAAAAAGACGTTATATCTCTTGATTTTTCTTCTAGTTCTATTTGGTGAAAACCTGACATTAAGTCAAGGCAAGAAAAATATTTTGCTCTTCCCAATTGATCAAGAATATCATCAATTCTGGGGAGCGGAAACTTATCTGACAGCAATTTTTTGTTTATTTGACGATAGTCAATTACTAATCGCCAATTTTTTTCCTTAGATCCCGAAAGTGTTTTCTTTGGGACTAGTAAGAGTGGGCTATTATAAGGCGAAACAGACGGTTCAACAATACCCTGTTCAATTAACTTTCCAACTTGTCGCTGGATCTCGTCTATTTGGCTATGCGGACTCCGGTAATTTTTCACATATACCGGTTCATCATCCTTAAGTCTTAATTTTTGTTTATAAAAATTATTTGTTGTGATCGGTTCGGTGTCAAGTCCGAACACATCACTATACTCAGTGCATAACTCTTCAAGTTTGTCTTTGAATAGTGTTGGGAAATTTTTCTTCAATTTATGAATTACAGATTCTTTTCTTATATCTTTGGTATTTTGAACTATATCGTAGTTCGAAAGTGATTCAAATTTTAAATTGTTAAAGCCTACTATTTGGCATTTATCTGTGGTATTTAAGAGTCGGACAAAAGTACTTTGGGTTGTTGCAATAGTGTTTGCAACATAAACGCCCGGTTTAATTTCCTGATTCGGAATTAGAATGTTACCTTCTGCTGAAGATAGTTCTATTTTGCGTACCACTTGGGATCTTGCTGGTAGAAGTGTTGAGTTATTACCAGAATTGAATGTTATTGGAACATAGATTGGGTACGTTAATTCTTGTGGTCTAAGTATAAACCAATCTTCTGAATTGCCGTAATCTAATTTGCAATTAAAAGTTTTTATGAAATCTAATCCTATTATTCCATCGCATGGGATTGCGAAATCTGAATGAAGCAGATGAAATTCGTATGGAATAATGTATTTATCTGTCTGTAATTCTATTGAGACTAGGCCTTTGGAGTTTATTACTCCTTCTCCTATGCCTCGAATGTCTACGGTTTTGTTTACTTGGATGTCGTGAAATACATCAGAATTTTCTTTTATTATTGAAATATCTGCACCGGTATCAATTAAGAATGTTATTTTCTTATTGGTTTTAACGTTCTTAAATGATACAAAATTATTAAGACTTAGGTTAATAGAGTAGACTTTATTTTTTAATTTTGAGCATTTGGAGGAGCTTGTCCGTTTCCCTGGTCACTTTGGGTAATTCGGACATTTGTGTTGTTATTACCATTCTGTTGGTTATTTGTGTTTTGTCTATTATTATTGTGTCCACCTCCACGGCCGCCTCTTCGGTAGCGTGAATAATTTTGGCCTCGTTGGGCTCTGTGGGCATGGCTATTGCTCCAATTCGAATTGTTATTGTTCCAATTCGAGTTGTTTCTCCAGTTACCATTATTGTTATAGCGGCGTCTACCGCGGTCATTATGCTGGGCATAAAAAATGGTATTATTTTGGGAACTTCCTGTGGAGCCCGACTCTACTGAAAGAGTGGTAAATCTAGTGATGGCTTCTTTAGCTGAATCAAAGTTTCCTGATTCCATTAATATCTGGACTCTTTGACTTTTGGTATGACTTACCATAGCATTCACTGCCACTTTGGTAGTGTATTTTATTGCTTGTTCAGTTGGAAGACCATCCGAAATATATGCGCCTTTAAGGGCGTCGGTCAACTCAGTAATCTCCTTTGTGTATGAAGCACAGTTACTGGGGTTTCTCTGCAGATTTTTAATTTTTGCTGTTAAAAGATCCACTGATTCACCCTTGAAGATTGTTGATAGTTTTCGTATTACTTCATCAATCGTTGTTTCAGAGCTTAGAGTATTACCCGCTTGACCTTTCAATTTTGATTTTATGATTTCGATGGCTACTGCTTCATGCGTTTCTTTTATGGTGTCAAGTACGCGAAGCGCCCCAATGAAACCTGGTAGATTTTTAATATCACCATCGAAGTATGGTAGCAGCCTGGTGGCTGTGTTTATGAATTCTACCACTGTTTGAGTCATTTTGTTGTTTTCTTTTGGAATCGCTGGTTTGTTAAGAATTATGTTTGATTGATCAGAGCTCACTGATGGTTCTTCTTGACCTATTTCTTCATCAGCCATTAGTTGCGTTTTTTTTCCAGTACTATTGAAGTTTCCAAATCAGATGTTTGTTTAAATTCAATATTGTGTCTGGTTAGCACAGTTATTGCTTTTTGTTTGTAATCACTGTAGAACGCATTTGCGGCTGTTTTTTGCCCTGCCTTTAGTTTGCTATAGTGCTCAGTTAATACTGCTCTAATAGCTTGGAGCTTTTCAGTTATTATTTTCGTGTGTTTGGTTACTGTGTCTTGGGATGTTTCTCTGTTTTGCGAGAGGCACTTACAAGATTTAGTTAATTCTTGTGCGTGTATTCTAGCTTTTCCTATTATCTCATCCCAAGTAACCATAGTTTGTTAAAAATAACAAAAGTTTCGAAAATGTTTATGGTTGTTTTTTTTTTTTTTTTTTATTCTGTATCTATTATTTCTACATCTGAGTCGGTTAGATCGATTGGTTCTTTACTCGATTCTGATATGTCTATCAGAGCGATTGAGTCCTTGAAAAGTTCGTGGACCCATCCGGGCACGTCTTTACGTAAAGGAGTCTTAGCTAACAATCTACTATAAGCTACTTTTATGGATTTTTCCATAAGATCTACAATATTTTTTTCAAATTTGTAGTTGTGGGCTATCCAATACCTTATTTCCTTGTATTTGTGATTTGTTTCACCTGATTGTATCAGGAAATCGAGGAAAGGTAAATATTTTTGTAGCTTTTTTGTTTCTTTCTTATCCATATTCTACACTAACTTGTTAGGCCTATTAGTACGGATGTATTTATATATAAAAAAAATCATTTAGGCTTACTGCCTTGGTTCCTCCATTAGGTAGAAACGATATGTGCCTGCTTCATTTGAAAAACAGCATACATATGGTACTGTGAGGATGAAACTCATCTGTACCCTAGAGCCTCCTTGAACTGGGAAATCTTCTCCCGTTATATTGAGGTAAGCTGATCTAATTTGTACCAAGCATATTGAGTTTTGTGGTGAATTGATCTGCTCATTTCTAAAAACCTCAATTAAATCTTGGACAATACTGGGATGCCTAGCGTTTATTTTTTGAAAATATCTATCTAGAGTGGCCATTATTTTTCAGATTTTCCTTTAATCTATAGTCGCTTGTGTGCATATGTATTTTTAGACCTTATCTAGGTCATTAGCTTGGCTTAGGGCTCTTTTGGTTACACATTTATTGTGCAATAGGTAAGCTTTATATAAAACATATGCGCACATTACTACGACAATTATCAATAACAATATGTTCGTTAACCTCAAATCAGTATTTGATGATTCGATTTTATTTATTACATTAGCAGTGGAGTCCACTGATTTTGTTTCTATTAACCCCATTGTGGGTATAAGAGATATATCATCAAATTTACTTATGGAATTATCGAACATATGGAGTTTATTAAAAAAAAATTTTTTTTTTTTTTTGTATAATTCTAATAATAATCTCACTGACTAACGCTCCTATATGAGACTATTTTAATTTAATAAAATGAATATGACAAATACGGGGAAAAGAGAAAAAAAAAATATATATATAGGGAACAAAAGCCCCTAAAAACAGCTCAAAACCTTTTGTTTAGAAATTAATTTTTTTTTTTTTTTTTTTTTTTTATACCACCCATAGGGTGAAATGGTATATTAAAACAAAGTCGCCAAAATGTATGTAACAGGCAGAAGGAAGCTTTTCCGACCCCATAAAGTATATATATTCTTGATCAGTATCAACAGCCGAGTCGATCTAGCCATGTCCGCCGTCTGTCCGTCCGTCTGTCCGTCTGTCCGTCCGTCCGTCTGTCCGTATGAACACCTAGATCTCGGAGACTATAAAAGCTAGAGCCACCAAATTTGGAATGTAGGCTCGTGTAGTATGTAGAGTGATCAAGTTTGTTTCAAATTTTTGCCACGCCCCTTTCCGCCCCCGCAATTCAAAAAAGACGTTTATCTCAAAAACTATTACAGCTAGAGACACCAAATTTGGTATGTATATTTGCATAGTAAATGCGCACATTTTGTATATATAAAGTTTTTGCCACGCCCCTTTCCGCCCCCGAAATTAGAAAAACTCGATTATCTCCCGTAATTTTTTATCTTGTGCAATCAAATTTGGCACACTTAAATTTGATACTAATACCGAGCAAACTACCAAATTTGATCAAAATCGGACAAAAAATAGCTGAGTTATGCATATAAACGTTTTTGCATAAGGCCGGAGATGGCCGTTGGCGGGTGGGGGCGCTAGGGTGCTTATATGCATAAGTGCGCGAGATACTGAGATATGCTTGTAAAAAGCATGTGAACAGAATTCTGAAAAATAGGCAAATGCATTTGTTATTACAAATTTGAAATATTTGTTTTACTGGTGTATGGTATACCCAAGTCGGCGAGACGACTTACTTACTTCATTTTTTTATATATATGTATTTCAAGCTTCTGTCTTATTTGCTTGAATACGAATATTGTTTGAAATATAAAAAAAATTTTTATGGATTCATGGTTATTAATTTTTATTCAAAAATTTATTATTATTTTTTTTTTTTTTGTAATATTTTAATTTTTATATGTTTCAAGTGTAGTATAATAGAATACTACAATAATAATAGTATAATAGCTGAAGGCTCTTTTTTTTTACATATGTTCCTGCCTATATGTTCGTATGGTTTTTAGGCCACACTCTAATTGGACAGCTTTAATGCCGCACAATTGTACATTGGTTGTTTTAATTCTATAAAAAAAAATGTGCATCGCAGTACACTCAAAAAAAATGTGCGACGCAGCGCATAATTGTTTTTTTTTTTTTATTTTCCCTTTTTTTTTTTTTTTTTTGTTAGCCTCTAGCATCAGCTGGTCGTCGCCGGTTGGCACGCTGATGCTCCATGGATGGCGTAAAAAGCGGCCTGCTTTTCACGCTTGTTGTCTCAGCTGCTGATGTCCGGGGCCTCTGAGCTTAAGCGGTACCGGTGCCGGTCATCGCACCAGTTTTCTGTGGTCCCGGACAATCTTGGGGGCACTTCTTCTCTTCTTTTGGTGTGGAGGAGTTTTCATATTATTATTAATTACTTTCAATCTAGATATGTCTGAGTGAGAGTGAGTTTCTGGCTTGTTGCTTGTTTTCAATGACTTTAAAAAGAAAAATTCTTTTTGACTTCTTGGCTTGAATATAATAGCCAATTAATGTGTGCTATTCTTTTCTTTTTCTGTGCAAATCAACTTCACGCCGGCATCTTAAGAGCTATCGGAATGAAATTTCATATTTGAGTTACTTTTAGCCGGGAGATGATAAAGTATGAAAATTGTGAGGATCGGACTACTATATCATATAGTTCTAGAACAAACATTTTTGCAAAAATTGGAGTATCCCCATGAATTTTACCAATATGATAGTATTTGGCATAAATTGACAGATCCCAAAATTTGAATCTGATCGGATAAATAGAACAGAAGTTACAGTCAACACAAATCGTTTCAAATGATGACCTAGTAGACAGCAAACAGCGCTGCTTGCTGCTCAAACAGAGCACATGCATACACACACACAGACGCAGCGCTACAAGAACTGTATGTGTATGCGTGTTGTGCTTTGCTTAGGGAATGATGCAAGAAGAAAGAAATTTTATTATAAAAAGAGAAATAATTTAAATGTTTTGTTTGTGAATTGATGAATTCAGTTGCAGGGAAAGAAATTTCAAAATGTAAAAAAATTATTGCGAAAGACTGCAAGGGTATATAAACTTTGGCATTGCCGAAGTTAGCTTCTTTGATATTTTTTTTTTTACTTTGCACTCCTTCTCTCTTTGCCATTTCTCACACTCTACTCACTCAGAATATCCATTTGCCTTTTTTCCGTTGCTCTTTTTTCTTCTTCTTTTTAAAAAAATCCTTTGCTCCTCCAACGCAGATTTGCGTGGATTTTAATGGGTCTCCACTTTCTTTTGTTGATTTGTCACAGTGGTGACGGTCTCCAGGTCACTTTGTTAATTTGTGACCACTGTCACGGTCGCCATGTAGAACCTTCCTTGACCGGGTTCCATTAGGTTTAAGAATGTAAGATCGGACACGTCTGTGCCGTTTGATTGTAGTTTTTAGATTGATTCTTTATTCCAAATTATTCTTGCTTAAGCTAATTTTACATATATATTCTTATGCTGCGACTTATACGACAGCTACAAAAGAGAGGAGAGTGTCAGTACATACATACATACTGTTGGAGCGCATGCATCAAAGTGCTTGGTCAGCGGTCCCACGCTGGCCTGGCTCTAGCTCATGTTACGCTTGTGCATACAGTGCTTATGTGAATATATGTATGTGCATATACAAATGTACATACATATATGTTCATGCTTAATTGTATGTTTATGTTAATATGTTTATCTGAATACTTCAATGTATACACATGAACATATTCAAGTGCACAATTATATTTTAATGCGTATATGTTTAATTGTTTATACTTGCAACAAAGTGTTACAAGTTGAGCTTATTGTATTGAATGATTATTTGTATGAAAAATTTTCCTTCAATTATATTCTTTTTTTTCTTATAACCAACCCTTCTTCTTTTTTTTTTTTTTGGTTTTTTTTTTTTTCTTTTCAATATATTTTTCACTCCCCTTCCTAAAAAATTTTAAATTTTATAAACTCATTCAAAAAAATTCCTCCCTTCTTTGTAAAGACCCACCCACAAACAATCTTACCTTTATAATAGGAAATTCGCTGTAAGATGTAATGGCTCCGTCTCGGCTGACTTTGAAATCGAAGCTGGTGTTCGGCAAGGCAGTGTTCTCTGCCCATTGCTCTACCTGCTGTACACTGCAGACTTACCTACGAGTTTAGGACTTACAACGTCCACTTTTGCCGATGACACGGCAATCCTCAGCAGATCCAAATGCCCAATACAAGCCTCTGCAAAATTAGAGGAACACCTCAAGGTGGTAGAGGAATGGTTAGCAACCTGGCGTATCCGGGTCAACGAGCAGATATGCAAACATGTTACATTTACGCTTAACAGAAGAAACTGTCCAGCTCTAATGCTAAGCAACGTACCAATTCCTCAAGCCGTGGATGTCACTTACCTTGGTATCCACCTAGACAGAAGACTAACTTGGCGCAAGCACATCGAGGCAAAAAAAGTCACAGCTTAAACTGAAAGCGAGTAGCTTACATTGGATCATCAATGCTCGGTCCCCTCTAAGTCTGGAGTATAAAGTCCTCCTATACAACTCCGTACTGAAACCCATCTGGACTTACGGTGCCGTACTATGGGGAAGTGCAAGTACCAGCAATATTGACATTATACAAAGGGCGCAGTCGAAGATTTTAAGATCAATCACTGGGGCTCCGTGGTACATGCGGAACGACAACATTCAAAATGATCTAAATATACCTAGCGTAAAATATGAAATAGGTAGTCAACAACTAAAGTATTCTGCGAAACTGGATGTACACCCTAATGTTCTTGCCAATTCCCTTACGCGAACTAATAATAGAACTCGTCTTAAAAGAAATGACAGACCATCCCAATAATAAATGATTAGGGCCGCCTGCAATATCCCCTGGATATATCATAATTACTAGATTAAGAAAAATATCTCAAACTTGTTGTTAGGCTCTAATTTAAGAGTAGATTCAACAAATACATATTAGACGTTAAAAAAAAAAAAAAATATCAAGTTCAAGAAATCGGTCAACTAAGATAATTTTTAAGAAATGCTTTCTTCTAACATTAATAGAATCAATCAGTTTTTATTTGAATTTGATGGAGTCATTTTTCTAAAGGATTGTGAAGCATTGACTGATATTCAAGATTATTTACTGGATCGTAACAATCATTTCAACTATTGCGGCTGCCTCTATAAAGATAACATAGAAAATCCAAATACTTGCGCATGCGCATACAGAAAGCAGAAAATATTATGAGGAAATACAAATTACTTCGATTACGAATGTTAATGAAATGAAATTTTAATATTCTCCATGAACATTCATATAATACACATAGCTGAAAATTACATTTGAGACTGAAATAAAGAAAACCCCAACTCAATGAAGGAAATCACATTTTTCTTTTTAATTCTTTTTATTTATTGTGATCTGGAATAAAGAAAACCCAAACCTCAATGAAGATAATCAAATTTTTATTTCCAATTCTTTTTTATTTATTTATACATACATATATTTACATAGCTCGTGGAATTATATTTATATAGTTTTGATTATTATGACTAATTTTAACAATGGAGAAGCGTTGGCTATCCCATTGATTAATGAATGAATCACTAATCATAGAATTGTATTTTTTTGTTAAGTACAAGACATGCTCGGGTAGTCTCACAGCGATGGATTCTCCATACCTTGTTTGCGGCCGCCATCCTCTTAGGGTGGGTATGGCTATATTAGCCTGCATCTTAGATATGGTTAACAAAAGAGTCACCCCATGCGACGAATTTTTTGACATCTCATTAAATTGATTTAAAAACATCATATCCTCCTGACCTACAGCATTTTCTGGAATTGATTCATGTTCCTGATATTGTTGTTGTTCTTGCTGTTGTTGTTGTTGTTGCTGATGCTGTTGTTCTTGTTGTTGCTGATGATGCTGCTGCTGCTGTTGTTGTTGTTGATGTAATTGTTGTTGGAATTGCTGTTGCTGATGTTGCTGAATTTGTAGCTGCTGTTGCTGCTGCTGCTGCTGCAGCAATTGCTGCATGTGGGTCGCATCAGTTGCTTCAAGGACTGATAGGTCTAGACGTTGCCGGGACCTGCGGTTTTGCTTCGATTGGTGTTGGTGCTGCTGCTGGTCCCTAGCTCCCATATCTCCTTCCATTTTATTGCTGCTACTGCTTACTTGTACTTGTGTTTAAACAAAAGTTTAGAAATTGACTAATTTAACTCCTACTAAATCGCGCGCCTTTTATTTAGAAATTTCTCAGTTTTAATATTAGTCTTATACACAATCCAACTCCTTATCAAGCTAAGCTTATATTTCTCCACACTCACTACATCTTCTATAAATAAGTTGGGTGTTTATTGCAAACCACAAAGCGGATGGGGTATGAGTATGTTTATGACACATCATAGCTTTATTTTCAGCCTGCGTTAGAGTACTCTTTATTATCAATTTTTGTTTATTTTGAATCTACTTCAACATCATCAAATTTATTGAACATTTCTTCCATTATACGCATATTTTTCTTCTTCTCGCTCTCTACAGGTGAGGTAATTTCGCAAAAAGAGTGCTATCACTATCATTTGTAAATATATTACTATATTCCGCCATATGTTTAGGAACAATTTCTTGTGGCTTTTCCCAATTAATCTCATTATAAAATGGACAATCTCGTTTGTATCTTCTTAAGTCCCCACCGCGATTAGCGGTTTGACTACATTTCCCAACTATAGTAATACTACCTCCAATAACATAAAATGCAGAGTGCTGACATTCATCGAATGAGAAATTTAATGTATGTAAAAATGGATGCGTTTCCCCACGTCTCAAAGAGAATAGAAGACATTTTTGTTTACAGAGTGTAGGATTTGGATTGATAAACACCTGAAGTAGTGGTGAAATAGCCTGTGCCTGAATAATTTTAAATGATTCGCATCCCACATGACAAGTTCAGAATTGATCAGATGATCTAATCCGCTGAATCCAAAACATAGTTTATTATATTACCGCAAAAAAAATGTAAAATATTTGTTAGATGTGAAGTTTATGAACTACAATTGAGTAATACAAATTTTAAGCATAGATGGCTACAATTATAGTCCTGAAACTTTTGCTCGCGTTGATAGTTGTATTGTATGTTGTTACCTAGATAGCGAATGACTTCTTAAGGAGGCTGCGAATTTCCAAAACTATCGAAATATTTTACTTCATTAGCTTTTTTTGAATAAGCTACCCAATGTGTACCCCCCTCCCTAGATGAATCTAAATTTATAACACCACATTCGTTTATCCATCGATCTTTGCGGTGTGGGAGACTATCTCTCATAAATACGTCTCTAAAGTTTGGGATGTGTTTTCGAGCGAATTTAAAAATATCAAAATTTGATAAAGGTTCATTAGGTAGCTGCCTTAAAAGTTTTTGATTGAGGTGTAATTAAACCATATCCGCTGCGATATGGTCGAAGGAAAAAACCTTTGCCTATAGCAATAGACTCCATCCTTTGATTATGACGCTTTCTCTCTTCAAGCTCCCTAGCAGCAGCCTTTGCTTTTGTAATCGCTTGTGAAATGCTTGAAGCACCAGTAGCAAGTCCTCCAAGCGCTGTTAGTGCAGCTATATTTGGAAGAAAACCACCAATTTTGGATACAGCAATGATGCGAGGAATTGCTATATTTTTTTTATCCTTTGAGTTAAGTGTACTATTTATAGCTTTGCGTGCTATTTGAATTGAATTATCAATGTTATGAGGATCTTTATTTCTCAAAGCTGCAGCCACAGCTCGAACAATTTCATTGAATTTTTTTCTGTCGTTTTGAGCAAGTTCCGGGCTTCTTCTTTTAAGCCCCATACCGAAAGATTTCTTTGCTTTAATAATATTACTAACGAGCCAAGCAGCAGTCTTTTCCCCCAAACTACTATCAGCAGCCTTTACTCGCTCCAACGCTTTATCAGCTAGCTGTGAATCAGCAATATGTCGCTTCTCAAGATCTTTGTTTTGTGAATAAGCGATATCGTGTTCCCTGCAAGCAGCTTCCAATTGATTAATTCCTTTATCACCACGTTCTAATCGTTTTTTTTTAGCTTTGTTCCAGGCACGCAAAACTGATAACACGGAAGATGTAATTCTACGGGTAGATTATTAATAAGACTGTTAATCCACTGCCACCTCCGTAGCGATACGCTTTCGGTTTAAAACTGTTTTTATTATAAAAATGTAAAGGCATTTTTGCATTTTGAAACTTAGTGCATGAACTCACATTACTAAATCCGGAAGCAGAAGTGTTCAAAGGTCTTAAATACGCACCTTAAGAAGCAGAAAACTAATATCGAGGTTAAAAATTTTGATGTATCATCGAATGCTAGTGCTAAAAGTTTAATTAGACATAGTGTATTACTCCCCAAATCAATTAGAGCATTAATTGTTGGACCAAGTAATTGTGGAAAAACACATCTAATGCTTAGCTTGATTAAAAGTCCAAATGGACGGAAATTTAAAAATATTTATCTATACTCAAAGTCACTATGTCAGCCGAAATATGAATATTTAAAAACGTTGATTGCTCCAATAAAGGGTATGGGTTGCTATACATTTTCAAAAAACGAGTCTGCTATACCCCCTAATAAAGCAAAAAATAATTCCATAATGATTTTCGATGATGTTGCTTGTGAAAAACAAAATAATATACGAGCATACTTTTGCATGGGTCAACATAATAATATTGATTCAGTTTACTTATGCCAAACCCACACCCGCATTCCTAAACATCTTGTGCGTGATAATGCGAACCTAATAATAATATTTAAGCAAGATGAAATGAATATGAAGCATATTTATTCAGATCATGTTGGTGTTGATATGAGCTTCGATACTTTCATGAAAATGTGTCGGATGTGTTGGAAGGAGAAATATGGATAATGGTCGATATAGACTAGGATTTGATACATTTATTACTATTTAATAAAAGTAAAAAGTATAAAACTGTGTAAAGGTACACAACTTTATTTATTAGCCATACGATTAGCAGAATGTCCACAACAAAAACTCTAAGTGGGAAAAGCACAGTCTTATCATCTATATTTTTCCCCCATTAGAATTAAAAGAGCAATATGGATGTTCTTTAATTGATATTCATTTCTATAATTTAATTACAAACGTTAATGAAAAGAATAATGTATTTCACATTGGAGACAAAATAATTTAAATACCACAAGGTTCTTACGAACTCAATGATATTATTGATTTAATTCAAGAAGAGCTTATTCTTGGAAATATTCGTGATTCGAAGCTTGATATTAGTAGTAACAACCATACATTGCAAGTAGATATTTATTGTGAGCTACCAATATACTTTAACAAAGAACGTTCAATCGGACCCATGTTGGGGTATGCAAATAGAGTGCTAGAAGCAGGGAAAAGACATACATCATATTTACCATTGAATATTTGTAACGTCAATGCCATCCGTTTGGAGTGCAATATTGTTACAGGAACTTATGTAAACAGCACTCAATCGCTGAGTTTGCACTCACCGTTCCACCAGGGTATAAATTGTATGAAGCCCCACACAATTTAATTTATTTACCGGTAAACAGTCGAGAGATACGAGAGTTAAGAGTAGAACTATTTGATCAGGACGGAGCACCAATTCAATTGCGGGGAGAAGAAAACGTTACACTCTGCATTCATCTCAGATTTTAAGCAAAAGGCTCCCATTATCGTAATAGACCTTTCACATCAGCAGGAAGCTGTTAAAAGTGGGCCAATTGATATACATATTAATGTCGATCTATGTATCAGCAACCACAACAGCTTCAAATACTTCAACTGAAGCATACTGCGTTCTTATTCATGACCGGCTAGTTGAGTACAATCCCTCGAATAACTTTGTTAGGCGGGCACAGTAATACATTTTCAAAAACGACACAATCTTACAACATTCCAAAAAGTCTTCAAATAAAACAGCGATAGATAAATGTTGTGAGGAATATTATAAAGGATAATAATATCCCACACAACAAGCAAGCAGCAACACAATCCAACGATGTAAATGAGACATCGGATACAAGATCCAGCCGAGACACAAACCAAATGTACGATATTGCTATTGGTCGATCGAACCGATTCATAGCAAATGGTTTACGATCAAACATGGTCGATCGAGCCACACGCTACCACTGGCGATTTCGTACAAGCGGGAAGATGCGTGGGAAGCATAATGCAAAAAACCCAATATGCACACACATGCGATGGGCAACCAAGTCCAACATGACTCGATCGAACCAACTCGAACCTATGACGTACGATCGAACCAAATCGAACCTATGACGTACGATCAAACATGGCTCGATAGAATCACAGGCAACCGCTGGCAATTTCGTACAAGCGGGAAGTTGCGTGGGAGGCAGAATGCACAATATCAACGGTATAAGAGTAAATAAGGGCATAATTGCACACAAAAGGGGGCATTGGCCTTTCTATGCAAATCAAGAGCACAGAGAGGCAAATATGCATGCATGCATTTAGCATACGCTGAATAAGCATACACGCATGTCACACGTACACTATGCGTGAGGGAGAATACCGATGACCAATAGCATGCTCTGCCTACGTCACAAAGCCGTTAGATTGCGAGCAGCCAAGAGAATAAGAGTGAAGGCCAAGCAAGCCCGTGAGACGGGTGCGGGGCGTGTATGCATATACAAAACGATAATGGTTTGTGGATCGGATAGGGGAATATGCGAGCCGAAGGGGGAGTGAACAATGGGGAAGCCCTCTATCTAATGGATACGATATGCGTATGGAGGAGGATGGCATATGAAATTGAACGATATTATATGTTAAATCAAGCAGGCTAATTATTAATAATCAATAAGTTAAGTTAATACAATTAGCATATACGTATGTATGTAAATCTAATATGGAGCGAATATGGGCGAAATTGGATATGACGTGTGGATCAAAGGGAGCGACGGGCGACGGCAGCGCTGACAGAAGCAGAGAAAGTCAACGGGATACGATGGGCGGCCAATAGAAAGGCGACGCCAATGGGTGAAAGTGATGGAAGCACATAGATGCAAGAGAGCTAGACAAGGACAAGGAAATAGATGGGCGCGCAGCCACAAAGAAAGTGGACACATATGCGTCAAGAATACGGGTCTTCACCACGCATGGCAACAAATGGATGCGTGGGTGAAAGTGGACGGCCGATGGAAAATTACCAGCTGTATAGCGGTAGTACACCAGCCAGTGCCTGAGACCGGAGGAGCTGCCTATATAAAGGCGGCACAAATCAGATCAAGGCATCAAGTCATCGAGGCATGATCAAGTAACAAGTAATTAAGGCCTTACGAGTAACCTTAAGAACTTACCAGGGAAATACAAGGAACAAGCAAGTAATTAAGGCCTTACGAGTAACCTTAAGAACGTACCAAGGAAACGCAAGGAGCAGTAAAGAAACTAGGAACTATACAGGCCTTACGAGTAACCTGTACAGTTCATCCGAAAGTAATAAATCCTTAAATAAGGATAACAAGCACCCTACGCAGCAAAGGGGAAGGCAAGAAAGGACGACGAGGGATTCGAAACAACTCGCCAACGCTACCCAAGTCCAGAACTTCCATAGAGAAACCGTCATACAACCGAGCCCACTAATAATTTTGAATAAACATACGTATCAGCTCTAGCAATTAAAATCAAACGTGTTTTCAATTTCACCGGGGCACAAAATAAATTTGTTGTGCCGAACCTAGCCCAAGAGATATTGTAAATATCCCGAAGGACGAAAAAGGATCGTTACAACTGGCGCCCAACGTGCTATACTGGTGAAATTTTAAACAAAACAAAAGTTTGAAAAATCGTAAAAGAAACATCAAAATGGGGAAAGGATGGATGTACCACATGAAGAAGGAGGATCTGCTACAAACAGGCCAAAGGATCGGAGTCAACATGAACGGCACGGTAGAGGAGATGAGAAAACAACTCGGCGAATGGATAGACAAAAACGAGTCTGATCCAGAGTGGAGAGAGGAGATACGAAGATTAGAACTCAAGTTCACAAAAATGTCCAAGCATAAACCAGAGACAAGCGCAGCACAGTCAGGCGAGAATGGTGAGGACAAGGAGGCCGAGGAGTTCAAAAAAATAAATATCACTACGCTAACGATTCCTCCATTTGCACCACCAAGATGGGGAAGCGAAGGAGCATTAGACAGCACCGACACAAAGAGGGACTTAAGGAGACAAACGATAGACCCCAAGAAGGCGGCACCACACACAACAAACAGGACCACCGAATACGCCAAGGTGGCAAAACAAGTGAGGAGTGGACTTTCAGATTCGATGGAAATTCCAGACCGCTAGAGTTTATAGAACAAATCGAGTGGTCAGCAGATATGTATGGCATCGAGCTGGACATGATCCCAAGAGCAATGCCAGAACTTCTGAAAGACAAAGCACTCAAGTGGTACGTCGCAAACAATAAGCAGTGGCGATCGTGGAAGGAGTTCGTTGAGGGTTTCAAGAAATACTTCCTGCCAAGAGGATTTTTCAGCAAATTAGCGGATCAAGTGAAAAATCGCAAACAAAACAGAAATGAGTATTTCAAGGACTACATGATCGACATGCAAACAATGATGAGACCCCTCAAAATACCAGAGTACGAGCAATTGGAGGTTATATTAGAAAATTGCACCCCAGATTTGAGGATATTCGTTCGGCCGCACAGAGTCAGAAACCTAGATGAGCTGATGCAGTTGGCGGAAGAACATGAGATGCTGGAACAAGAACGATCAGATTTCCACCGCCCAAACAATGCTCAAGGAACACACAACAACCAATCAAGCCACAGAGGAGGAAATAATTACGGGCCACCAGTCACACAGTGCCGGAGATGCCAAGACGACAGCAGGGAGAACAATTCAAGACCAAGCCAAGAGAATAAAAACATCCAAGAGGGAAGAGTCTTGAACCCAAACCAGGCATGTCGCAGATGCGGGGGAGCCGGACACTGGGCAAGGGAGTGCAACAATCAGAGACTCAATTTCTGTTGGCGGTGTGGAAGGATCGGGAAACGAACAAAAGAATGTTGTTGGAGTTCGGGAAACGAAAGGCGGTTCCAGCCTATCAGGGGCGAGCAGGGACCCAGCCAACAAGCTCCTCAACACTAATAGGCAAACTAATAGAGGAAGAGGATCAATTGTCAGCAATCATTGAAGTAGCAGGAGTCCAGATGAAAGCGACAATTGACTCCGGAGCCACGAGCAGTTTTATCAGCAAACAAATGTTGGAAACGGTGCAAAACAAAGGAGACCGAGAGACCACGAACAAGCAAGTATACATGGCGGACGGAAAGGTGAGAGACATAAACGAGCAGTGGACAGGATACGTTCGATTCGGAAACAAAGGAATGAACATAACATTTCTCATCATGCCAGACGGAATAGATGCTATAATCTTAGGATGGAGTTTCTTAAGACTGATGAATACCGAAATAGCATGCGGAGGCCACCGGATAAAAATTCCAACGGTGAAGAGGATGCAGGGCAGGATAACCGAACGCATATCGATCATGGTGACACAGAAAGAAGAGCAATCAGAAATACAAAGGTTTCTAGAACACGAACTGATGGAATTGGGAAAAATCAAGGGATCATCAAAAGTAGGGATACACAGGATCACAATGAAGGATGATATACCAATAAAACAAAGGTATTACCCAAAAAATCCAAAAAATACAGGGAGAAATCAACACAAAGGTCGATGAACTGTTGACAATGGGATGCATCGAACCATCACAAAGCCCATATAGCTCACCCATAGTAATGGTGAGAAAGAAACAGACGGGCAAATGGAGATTATGCGTGGACTTTAGACAGATTAACGCAAAATCTATAAAAGATGCATACCCAATGCCACGCATCGACTACATCCTAAACCAACTACGTGAAGCGAAGTTTATAAGCAGCCTAGACTTGAAGGACGGCTATTGGCAAATTCCGCTGGAAGAAAACAGCAGGCCAATGACAGCATTCACAGTCCCTGGGAAAGGTTTATTCCAATGGAAAGTGATGCCATTCGGGTTACACTCCGCATCAGCAACGTTCCAACGGGCACTGGACCAAGTCATTGGCCCAGACATGATACCAAACGCGTTCGCCTACCAAGATGACATAGTGGTAGTAAGCAAAACAATCAAGGAACACATGGACCACCTGCAAGAAGTGTTCAGGAGATTAAAAGAAGCAAACTTAAGAATAAACGCCGAAAAGTGCCAATTCTTCAGAAAGGAGCTAAAATTTCTAGGCCACTTGGTAACAGAAAACGGCATTGCAACAGATCCAGACAAGGTGGCAGCAATAGCCCAATTGAAACCGCCCACGTGCACAAAAGAATTACGGCAATATCTAGGAGTGGCTTCGTGGTACAGACGATTCGTACCAAATTTTGCTACGATAACACACCCGTTAAACGCACTGCTCAAGAAAAAAACCAAATGGCATTGGAGCGAAGAGCATCAGGCAGCATTCGAATCTGTAAAAGAAAAACTCACAAGTGACCCAGTAATGGCATGCCCAGACTTCACAAAAATGTTCGTACTCCAGACAGATGCAAGCAACATAGGATTAGGGGCCATATTGGTACAAAACACGGAGGATGGAGAGAGAGTGCTATCATACCTGTCAAGAGAATTAAACCCAGCGGAAAAGAACTATTCGGCAACAGAAAAAGAATGCCTAGCAATAGTATGGGCAGTACGCAAGCTGAGACCATATCTCGAGGGATACCGGTTTAAAGTGGTGACAGACCACATGGCGTTGAAGTGGCTGAATAGTATAGAGAGCCCCACAGGTCGCATAGCTCGATGGGCACTGGAATTACAACAATACGACTTCGAAATAGCGTATCGAAAGGGCAAATTAAACATTGTCGCCGATGCACTATCAAGACAACCGATGGAAGGGTGCAAAAGAATAATAGACAATGGCGCCCGATTGCGACAGGCAAACAAGGAATGTGAGTGGATCCAAAGTATAATAAAGAAAATACAACAACAACCACAGAAATATTCAGATTACGCACTAGAAAACAGCCAGGTGTACAGGAATATTCCGCATAGAGCAGGCCAAGAAGAAGTAATATCATGGAAATTGTGTGTACCCAAGACACTACGGAACCAAGTGATGGAAGAAAATCACACTTCCATAACGGCAGGGCATACAGGAAACAGGCGAACGATTACTAGAACGGCGTCAAGATATTATTGGCCAGGAATGCAGCGAGATATCAAGAAATTAGTGGGAAAGTGCACAACGTGTCAGCAATACAAACCCAACAACCAACAAGCAGCAGGGAAAATGCTAACACAAATACCGGAAGAACCATGGGCCACAGTATGCGCTGATTTTGTGGGACCATTGCCAAGATCAAAACACGGAAATTCGATGCTACTAGTAATCATTGACAGGTTTTCGAAATGGACAGAACTGATACCGATGCGGAAGGCAACTGCAGAGAATCTAGTTAAGGCTTTTCGAGAGAGGATACTATCTAGATTCGGAGCTCCGAAAGTGGTGATAACGGACAATGGAGTTCAATTCACACCAACTGACAGCACCGTACACACCACAAGAAAATCCAACCGAGAGAACAAATAGAACAGTAAAAACAATGATTGCTCAATTTACGGGGGAGAATCAACGCAACTGGGATGAAAGTTGGCCGGAAATAACACTGGCTGTAAATACTAGTCAATCAGATTCGACGGGATTTACGCCAGCATATGTGATACAAGGACGTGACCCTAGAATGCCTGGCGCGTTATACGATAGTGTTACGACAGGCACGGGAAAACAAAGCATACCACCAGAAGCGAAGGCAAAACAAGTGCAAGAGCTGTTCGAGCTAATAAGACGCCATCTGGAGACGGCGGCACAAGATCAAGCACGTCACTATAACCTAAGGAGGAGAGAGTGGAGACCAACAATTGGAACCACAGTGTGGGCAAAAGAACACCATCTCTCAAATGCGGCCGACGGTTTTGCAGCAAAGTTGGCACCAAGATTTGGAGGCCCATATGAAGTGACAGGGTTTTTGTCACCAGTTATATGTAAATTACGGCACAAAGAAACAGGAAAAACCAGGCAAGCACATATTAGCCAGATGAAACAACAAATATGGGAACAAACAGATGGCAAGGAACAAGATGAACAGTGAGGCTGATGACAAGACAGCGGAAAAAAAAAAAAAAAAACTCAACAACATGGGAAAAAAAAAAAAAATTTGGTCAAAATGCATTGAATCATACAAAAAATCACAAAATCCATTGGAAATATAGAAACAGGAACAAGCAGAATATCAAAGTCACAAACCGCAATTCCAGAACAATATGAGTATATACGAATATCGTAAATAAATATACAGACAGCCAAATTGGCGTGAGAGAAAAAAAAAAAAAAAAAAGAGGGGACCACACATACACATGCGCAGGTGATTAAGCATGTAATAGTGCAGCATCGCAACACACACACACACATGCGCGCGGTAATACAATAGTATTGGTGGAGCACCGCAAGGCAGTGAAATATGCGGCGTCGATAGTAGAAAAGGGAGTCCAAATTTTGGAATAGCGGTAAAAATTTATCAAACATTTAAGATGCGAGGTTTCCTGCGTGCAAAAATATGTGTCAGGAAACACTTTAAATCGAAAGCTCGCAGAGTGATCATCAAGAAAAAAAACTTAAAACTATGAACTTCTACAGAGTAGATAATGGCCAAGATGAAGGCGTAGGTCGAGGTGGTGCGGGCACCAAGAGCCCATAAGGCAGGCGGTGACTGGCACTAGTCCGAAGAGGAGTCCGACGACGTTGGGATGGATGCAGACATCGTCGCCTCTTCGGACGAGGAGTTCGATGAGGACGAGGAGGTGGACAGCGGGTTCACGAGTGGATTCACTACGAACGAAGATATGCAGTGTATCGGAGGCTGGAGAAGATGACCGCGAGATAGACACGGACGAGGAGTCGATCTGGCGTGAAATCGACGACGTGATCGGGATGATGCGACGACATGGAATGGGAAAGCGTCACGTCAGAGAGGGCAGAGGCGCGGAGCCCACAATATGCCCCGTGGCAGGATGACGACGAATTGGAGCCGCTGGTACAGAGATGGGAGCCAGCACGGCCGCCAACTCCGTTTCGTATGGTGGATTTAATATCGGATGCCAGCGAAACGGAGGAGGTGGTCGTGGCTGAGGAAGGTGGAGCTGAAGGAGAAGCCAGCTCACCTCCATTCGACCAGGCAGGCGAAGAAGCGCGGGTGGCAAACCACCTTTGGATGAACTGGTGGTCGGAGCAGAGACGGCAGCAGGAAGAGGCAGAGCAAGAGCTGCTGAGATGGGAGAGGGCCCAAGAGGAGGAGGAGCAGTTGAAGCGGGCGAGAGAACGGCTGGCACTGGCAATGCAGCAACAACAGCAGCAACAACAACAGCAACAACAGCAGAACTGGGCGGCATGGTTCCACAGAGAAATAGGGGAGCAGATGCGGTGGGACCGGAATTAAAAATATAAGACGGGAAAAAGAGATGCGGAACGGGCCAACGGAAAAAAAAAAAACAGAAGAAAAGATGCCCTAATCCGCCAAAAATATAGAAAAGATACTCAGCAATCGCCAACATGGAAAAAGATGCCAAATGGCCAACAAAAAGATGCCACCTGAGTCTAGCAACTAAACAAAAAAAAAAAAAAAACAGTAGAAAACGAAACCATGAGACACAAAAAAAAAAAGAGGGGGCAATTCGCTCCAGAAGAAGGGGGAAGTGTGAGGATTATTTATTTATTTATTTATTTTACGTCAACTAAGTCAGCAGTCGACGAAAAAGCTTAAGCTAAAATACAGATAAAAAATAATTCATGAAGGTAGCTTAGCTTTATGCACAACATCCCCGACCCGGTGGAGGTGTTTTATTTGCAACAAGGTGCCAGCTATGCCCCGATTCACAGCCAATGTGGTCAGGGATGAGTTGCAGCCGATCCAATATCCAGTCCAGAATACTTTCAGTGGTTACGCTGTAGATAATTAAAAAGTATAGCGCGAAGAGAAGTGACAGATAGATGAGGAGAAATAAGGTGAGAAAGGTTGTTAAAAGATTGGCAAAGAACACGAAGAGGTTCGTGAAGAGGAGTATTAGGTCAGACATCTACTAAGGTGAAGAGGAAAAAAGTTTCTGGTCCGACGTGAGGGAACACAAAAATATAGCGTATCTAGTAAATTGGTAGAACTGACTTCGCCGTTGACTACTTTATGTAGAAAGAGAATCCCAAATACGAGCCTACGGTTGTAAAGTGAAGGAAGATTAATAAGAAGAAGTCTGTCAGAATAAGAAGGTAGGGCGAAGATTCGGGTCCCAATTAAGACCGCGTAACGCAAACTTAAGGAATTGCTTCTGTACCGATTCAATACTACGCTGGTGAACATCATATTGAGGGTTCCACAATGGTGAGCAATATTCTAGAGTAGGGCGAACTAACGAAGTGTATAAAACCTTTGTCACATATGGATCATCAAATTCCTTGGCCCAACGTTTAATGAAGCCAAGAAGACTGCATGCTCTATTAACAATTGAAGATATATGAATATTAAAAGAAAGCTTTGGGTCAAACATAACGCCTAAGTCTTTAAATGATGGTACACAATCTAACAGAACAGACTTAATAGAGTAATGAGCTAGGAACGGCGACAAACGACTGAAAGTCATAAAAAGAGCATTTAGAGGCATTAAGGTGTAATTTATTAACGTGACACCAAACACAAAACGCATCGATATCTGATTGCAAGTACTGTTGGAAAGAAGGATCATTATATGAATAACAAATCTTGACGTCATCCGCAAACATGAGCACGCGAGAATGAGCCAAGGCCAAAGGCAAATCGTTTATAAACAAGGTAAATAACAGTGGGCCCAGATGACTGCCTTGGGGGACACCTGACGTAACTCGAACAGTTTTAGATATCGATGAACGAAAAGACACCTTTTGGGTTCTGCCAATAAGATACGACTTTAACCAAGCCAATAGTTTCGGGGAAAAACCCATGATGTTAAGTTTCATGAGAAGCATAGAATGATCAACCGTATCGAAAACTGCCTACTAAAGTCAGTATAAATAACATCAGTTTGACACTTTTTACGGAAGCCATGGTGTACAAGGTTAGTCAATTCTAAAAGGGGTGGTAAGCGACGAACGACCTTTCATGAAGCCATGCTGACAAGGAGAAATAGTGGATCTGGATAGGTGTTGAAGGGAAGACGTAATAATTTTCTCAAACAGCTTAGGTATTGCCGAAAGTTTGGCAATGCCACGGTAGTTAGAAATATCCGATTTGTTACCCTTTTTAAAAAACGGAATAATAAAAGACTCCTTCCAAATATCAGGGAAGCGACAAGTCTCACTCGATATAAAAAATAACCGAGATAAAGGCTTAGATAGGGAAATCGAACACATTTTAAGGATGCAACTAGGTATATTATCAGGCCCGGCGTACGAAGGAAGACGTCATAGATGACAAGCTAGAGATAATACAGTCTTCAGTAATATTAGGAAAAAACATACAATTTAAATGTGGAATTGTGAAGGGATAAGGTGTAGGATCCGAAGCAGTAGAAGAATAAGTCGACTGAAAGAATTTAGCAAACAGATCTGCAATATCTGAATCACTATTAGCAGTCTGGTCATTTAAGTCTGAAGGTGGAAGGTAGTAAATTAGAACGTCTTTTGGAATTAACAAAGTTATAAAATCTTTTAGGTTTCTTATAAAATTCAACACCACAGCGAACGATATAATTATTGTAGCATTGGGAGTATTTATTTATTTATTTATTTATTTATTTTACGTCACCTAAGTCAGCAGTCGACGAAAAAGCTTAAGCTAAAATACAAGATAAAAATTAATTCATGAAGGTAGCTTAGCTTTATGCACAACAAAAGGCAAAATTGAGATTTGGCTACACAATAATTTGCATAGTCACGTCGCGAACCAGTTTTTTAAATCTTTTAAAATATCTCGATTTAATGTTACGGAGATTAGAGAGCCTACGCGTGAACCAGACTGGGCGCACTGGAGACGGTGTAAGACACCATTCACATAAGGAACGCATTTATCAATTAGAGAATTAAGAGCAGAGTAGAAAAAATTTACTGCACAATCTATATCACAGCACTCAAATAGAAATGACCAATCAAAAGAGAAAATAAGGCTGTTAAGAAGATTGAAATTTGTTTTACGAAGAAACATCTACGACGAGAATTTGAGATGTTATTGAATGAATTATTAACGGAATTGTAAGAAATAGTAATTTCAATGGTAGGGTGATAAGTATCTTCGGGCTTCACTAAGGGCTGTGTTTGTGATACAGCACTAACAGTGGGATCAGAGACAAAAACAAGATTGAGGATTCTTTTAGAAGAGTTAAGAAAAGAATTCAAGCGGCAATATAGCGGACATTCAAGTAGGCTATCAAAAGAAAACATGTTGAGATGAGGGAATTAAGAAAGATAGATTATCATCAGCAAGCCAAGAAACATTAGGCAAGTTAAAATCACCTAAAGCTATAACAAAATCACGATCTTTAAGACGACTAAAAATAGTTCAAAGCATCAGCATGGTGCATGTAGATCATGATATCAGAAGTTGGAGGAATATATGAACAAGAGATATATAAGCTAAAGTTAGAACATGTAAACTTCGACGCAAATAAACTCAACACCTAAGGGGAGATCAATCGGCACAACACTTGAACACAGATTCGAGTTGACAGCAATGAGTACTCCACCGCCACGTCGACCAACACGATCAAGCCTATAAGAAATAAAGTTATTAGAAAGAATTTCATTATCCAAAACAGAGGAATTAAGCCAAGTTTCAGAGAAAGCTAATATGTCAGCCGAAAAGGTTAAGCTATCGCAGGAATAATTTAGAGAGCTTGGTAAGAAGTCCTCTTACATTTTGATAGTGAATGCAAAGACTAGACGTTATTAGTTTTTTGAAGCAGAAGATCTTAGCATGTGGGAAGGCAGGCAAAGGGGCGGGAGCGCTTATTGGGCGCAAATTCGTGTACAACTAGGCCCTCTGGCCCAAAGTTAGGGTCAACCATAGCTGAGAAATACTCATTTGGTACAGTAATTTTAAAAGAGGAGATTTCACGAGGCCTAGAAAACTTAAACTTTTGAATTAAAACCTTAGCAGGGCATATATTACCAATGTAAGCTGCCACAGACGATTCAGAAGTATCTGGAGCAAGCCTAGAGATAAATAATTGTTTACGATGGGGCACTACAGTTAGTGGAGGCGGAGGAGCATTGGGATCCGCAAGTGATTGAAAGCCAGCATGATCAGAGTTCCCGTGAGGGATAGATTGAGGTACACCAGGGCTTGTAGTGGGTACATCAATCTGAAAAGAAGAGCATAAAGAGGGACAAGAAGATGGTGTAGGAAAAGTAAAATGGGAGAAGATGTAATAGAAAGTGCGGGCGACTGCTTATGAGGCAACTCAAGGGTACATTTCTTGGGCAATTCCTTAGAAGGTGAACCAAACTTGAATTGCGACAATAAGTGTATGCTAGAGTCACACTCATTAGACAGCTGTTTGACCATTTTATTAAGAGAAAGAAACTTTAAACGAAGATCCCTATACATTCGGCTAAAATCAAGCTGCTGGCTGGCACAAGATGGGCAAGTCCAGCGCATTAAGCCAAGCTCAGGCTTAGACACAGACAAACCAGAAAATTTGTCGTAATCACGGCCGTTGAGGCCAGCACATTTTAAGTGAATAAGATTATCGCAAAGCCAACACGATATTGCTCCATACTGATCGTCAAAACGATCAGAATGCCACTGGAATTGGGTAGACAACAAGCCATTGAAAAGCCAAAATAAACAAGGCAAAAAAAAAAAAAAAAAAAACAATAAAAAAAAAAATATATAGAAAAATTTAAATAAACAGCACAAAGATAGATATTATCGATAAAAAATCAATAATTACAAATAAAACAAAGAGACAGCTGGAGTACACAGCACAAGAGAGAGTGCAAGAACAGTTATAAGACGAGCTTTGAGAGGCGGCTTTATAAAAGTGATTACGCGGGAGGGAAGCTGAGCACAAGCACAAAGCAGAGAGAACAACAAAACCACTAGCACAGATGGTATGATGGGGGCGATGAGGGGAGCAACTGCAGAAGCAATGACGAGAGAGAACAATAAGAAAAAATAAAAACAATTTAAATGCACCAAACACTAATCACGAAAAAGAAAAAAACAAAAACTGTTTAATTTGGCGAATTATGCAAATAAAACACAAGGGTTTCAAGCAAACGACACCAGCGAAAACAAAACAAACTACTGCACAATTAAAAATTGAGAGAAAACCATATAATATTAAAAAAAAAAAGGAGGAACTAAAAAAAAACCCCCACTGTCGAGAGAGAAGAGTTTTTTTTCTTTTCTAAAAAAAGAACAATATCCCACAAACAAGCAAGCAGCAACACAATCCAACGATGTAAATGAGACATCGGATACAAGATCCAGCCGAGACACAAACCAAATGTACGATATTGCTATTGGTCGATCGAACCGATTCATAGCAAATGGTTTACGATCAAACATGGTCGATCGAGCCACACGCAACCGCTGGCGATTTCGTACAAGCGGGAAGATGCGTGGGAAGCATAATGCAAAAAAAAACCAATATGCACACACATGCGATGGGCAACCAAGTCCAACATGCCTCGATCGAACCAACTCGAACCTATGACGTACGATCGAACCAAATCGAACCTATGACGTACGATCAAGCATGGCTCGATCGAATCACAGGCAACCGCTGGCAATTTCGTACAAGCGGGAAGTTGCGTGGGAGGCAGAATGCACAATATCAACGGTATAAGAGTAAATGAGGGCATAATTGCACACAAAAGGGGGCATTGGCCTTCTTATGCAAATCAAGAGCACAGAGAGGCAAATATGCATGCATGCATTAGCATACGCTGAATAAGCATACACGCATGTCACACGTACACTATGCGTGAGGGAGAATACCGATGACCAATAGCATGCTCTGCCTACGTCACAAAGCCGTTAGATTGCGAGCAGCCAAGAGAATAAGAGTGAGGGCCAAGCAAGCCCGTGAGACGGGTGCGGGGCGTGCTGCATATACAAAACGATAATGGTTTGTGGATCGGATAGGGGAATATGCGAGCCGAAGGGGGTGAACAATGGGGAAGCCCTCTATCTAATAGATACGATATGCGTATGAAAGAGGATGGCATATGAAATTGAACGATATTATATGTTAAATCAAGCAGGCTAATTATTAATAATCAATAAGTTAAGTTAATACAATTAGCATATACGTATGTATGTAAATCTAATATGGAGCGAATATGGGCGAAAGTGGATATGACGTGTGGATCAAAGGGAGCGACGGGCGACGGCAGCGCTGACAGAAGCAGAGAAAGTCAACGGGATACGATGGGCGGCCAATAGAAAGGCGACGCCAATGGGTGAAAGTGATGGAAGCACATAGATGCAAGGGAGCTAGACAAGGACAAGGAAATAGATGGGCGCGCAGCCACAAAGAAAGTGGACACATATGCGTCAAGAATACGGGACTTTCACCACGCATGGCAACAAGTAGATGCGTGGGTGAAAGTGGACGGCGGATGGAAAATTACCAGCTGTATAGCGGTAGTACACCAGCCAGTGCCTGAGGCCGGAGGAGCTGCCTATATAAAGGCGGCACAAATCAGATCAAGGCATCAAGTCATCGAGGCATGATCAAGTAACAAGTAATTAAGGCCTTACGAGTAACCTTAAGAACTTACCAGGGAAATACAAGGAACAAGCAAGTAATTAAGGCCTTACGAGTAACCTTAAGAACTTACCAGGGAAACACAAGGAGCAGCAAAGAAACTAGGAACTATACAGGCCTTACGAGTAACCTGTACAGTTCATCCGAAAGCAATAAGTCCTTAAATAAGGATAACAAGCACCCTACGCAGCAAGGGGAAGGCAAGAAAGGACGACGAGGGATTCGAAGCAACTCACCAACGCTACCCAAGTCCAGAACTACCATAGAGAAACCGTCATACAACCGAGCCCACTAATAATTTTGAATAAACATACGTATCAGCTCTAGCAATTGAAATCAAACGTGTTTTTAATTTCACCGGGGCACAAAATAAATTTGTTGTGCCGAACCTAGCCCAAGAGATATTGCAAATATCCCGAAGGACGAAAAAGGATCGTTACAACTGGCGCCCAACGTGCTATACTGGTGAAATTTTAAACAAAAACTAAGTTTGAAAATCGTAAAGAAAAGATCAAAATGGGAAAAGGATGGATTTACCACATGAAGAAGGAGGATTTGGTACAAACAGGCCAAAGGATCGGAGTCAACATGAACGGCACGGTAGAGGAGTTGAGAAAACAACTCGGCGAATGGATAGACAAAAACGAGTCTGATCCAGAGTGGAGAGAGGAGATACAAAGATTAAAACTAAAGTTCACAAAAATGTCCAAGCAAAAACCAGAAACAAGCACAGCACAGTCAGGCGAGAATGGTGAGAACAAGGAGGCCGAGGAGTTCAAAAAAATAAATATCGATACGCTAACGATTCCTCCATTTGCACCACCAAGATGGGGAAGCGAAGGAACATTAGACAGCACCGACACAAAGAGGGACTTAAGGAGACAAACGATAGACCCCAAGAAAGCGACACCACACACAACAAACAGGACCACCGAATACGCCAAGGTGGCAAAACAAGTGAGGGAGTGGACTTTCAGATTCGATGGCAATTCCAGACCGCTAGAGTTTATAGAACAAATCGAGTGGTCAGCAGACATGTATGGCATCGAGCTGGACATGATTCCAAGAGCAATGCCAGAACTACTGAAAGACAAAGCACTCAAGTGGTACGTCGCAAACAATAAGCAGTGGCGATCGTGGAAGGAGTTCGTTGAGGGCTTCAAGAAATACTTCCTGCCAAGAGGATTTTTTCAACAAATTGGCTGATCAAGTGAAAAATCGCAAACAAAACAGAAACGAGTATTTCAAGGACTACATGATCGACATGCAAACAATGATGAGACCCCTGAAGATACCAGAGTACGAGCAATTGGAGGTTATATTAGAAAATTGCACTCCAGATTTGAGGATATTCGTTCGGCCGCACAGAGTCAGAAACCTAGATGAGCTGATGCAGTTGGCGGAAGAACATGAGATGCTTGAACAAGAACGATCAGATTTCCACCGCCCAAACAATGCTCAAGGAACACACAACAACCAATCAAGCCACAGAGGAGGAAATAATTACGGGCCACCAGTCACACAGTGCCGAAGATGCCAAGACGACAGCAGGGAGAACAATTCAAGACCAAGCCAAGAAAATAAAAACATCCAAGAGGGAAGAGTCTTGAACCCAAACCAGGCATGCCGCAGATGCGGGGGAGCCGGACACTGGGCAAGGGAGTGCAACAATCAGAGACTCAATTTCTGTTGGCGGTGTGGAAGGATCGGGAAACGAACAAAAGAATGTTGTTGGAGTTCGGGAAACGAAAGGCGGTTCCAGCCTATCAGGGGCGAGCAGGGACCCAGCCAACAAGCTCCTCAAAACTAATAGGCAAACTAATAGAGGAAGAGGATCAATTGTCAGCAATCATTGAAGTAGCAGGAGTCCAGATGAAAGCGACAATTGACTCCGGAGCCACGAGCAGTTTTATCAGCAAACAAATGTTGGAAACGGTGCAAAACAAAGGAGACCGAGAGACCACGAACAAGCAAGTATACATGGCGGACGGAAAGGTGAGAGACATAAACGAGCAGTGGACAGGATACGTTCGATTCGGAAACAAAGGAATGAACATAACATTTCTCATCATGCCAGACGGAATAGATGCTATAATCTTAGGATGGAATTTCTTAAGGCTGATGAATACCGAAATAGCATGCGGAGGCCACCGGATAAAAATTCCAACGGTGAAGAGGATGCAGGGCAGGATAACCGAACGCATATCGATCATGGTGACACAGAAAGAAGAGCAAACAGAAATACAAAGGTTTCTAGAACACGAACTGATGGAATTGGGAAAAATCAAGGGATCATCAAAAGTAGGGATACACAGGATCACAATGAAGGATGATATACCAATAAAACAAAGGTATTACCCAAAAAATCCAAAAATACAGGGAGAAATCAACACAAAGGTCGATGAACTGTTGACAATGGGATGCATCGAACCATCACAAAGCCCATATAGCTCACCCATAGTAATGGTGAGAAAGAAACAGACGGGCAAATGGAGATTATGCGTAGACTTTAGACAGATTAACGCAAAATCTATAAAAGATGCATACCCAATGCCACGCATCGACTACATCCTAAACCAACTACGTGAAGCGAAGTTTATAAGCAGCCTAGACTTGAAGGACGGCTATTGGCAAATTCCGCTGGAAGAAAACAGCAGGCCAATGACAGCATTCACAGTCCCTGGGAAAGGTTTATTCCAATGGAAAGTGATGCCATTCGGGTTACACTCCGCATCAGCAACGTTCCAACGGGCACTGGACCAAGTCATTGGCCCAGACATGATACCAAACGCGTTCGCCTACCAAGATGACATAGTGGTAGTAAGCAAAACAATCAAGGAACACATGGACCACCTGCAAGAAGTGTTCAGGAGATTAAAAGAAGCAAACTTAAGAATAAACGCTGAAAAGTGCCAATTCTTCAGAAAGGAGCTAAAATTTCTAGGCCACTTGGTAACAGAAAACGGCATTGCAACAGATCCAGACAAGGTGGCAGCAATAGCCCAATTGAAACCGCCCACGTGCACAAAAGAATTACGGCAATATCTAGGAGTGGCTTCGTGGTACAGACGATTCGTACCAAATTTTGCTACGATAACACACCCGTTAAACGCACTGCTCAAGAAAAAAACCAAATGGCATTGGAGCGAAGAGCATCAGGCAGCATTCGAATCTGTAAAAGAAAAACTCACGAGTGACCCAGTATTGGCATGCCCAGACTTCACAAAAATGTTCGTACTCCAGACAGATGCAAGCAACATAGGATTAGGGGCCATATTGGTACAAAACACTGAGGATGGAGAGAGAGTGCTATCATACCTGTCAAGAGAATTAAACCCAGCGGAAAAGAACTATTCGGCAACAGAAAAAGAATGCCTAGCAATAGTGTGGGCAGTACGCAAGCTGAGACCATATCTCGAGGGATACCGGTTTAAGGTGGTGACAGACCACATGGCGTTGAAGTGGCTGAATAGTATAGAGAGCCCCACGGGTCGCATAGCTCGATGGGCACTGGAATTACAACAATACGACTTCGAAATAGCGTATCGAAAGGGCAAATTAAACATTGTCGCCGATGCACTATCAAGACAACCGATGGAAGGGTGCAAAAGAATAATAGACAATGGCGCCCGATTGCGACAGGCAAACAAGGAATGTGAGTGGATCCAAAGTATAATAAAGAAAATACAACAACAACCACAGAAATATCCAGATTACGCATTAGAAAACAGCCAGGTGTACAGGAATATTC
This sequence comes from Drosophila equinoxialis, assembly GCA_018150345.1. Taxonomy (NCBI): domain Eukaryota; kingdom Metazoa; phylum Arthropoda; class Insecta; order Diptera; family Drosophilidae; genus Drosophila; species Drosophila equinoxialis. The sequence goes on along the minus strand of JAECWI010000334.1, from coordinate 37,879 downwards.
CGCATAGAGCAGGCCAAGAAGAAGTAATATCATGGAAATTGTGTGTACCCAAGACACTACGGAACCAAGTGATGGAAGAAAATCACACTTCCATAACGGCAGGGCATACAGGAAACAGGCGAACGATTACTAGAACGGCGTCAAGATATTATTGGCCAGGAATGCAGCGAGATATCAGGAAATTCGTGGGAAAGTGCACAACGTGTCAGCAATACAAACCCAACAACCAACAAGCAGCAGGGAAAATGCTAACACAAATACCGGAAGAACCATGGGCCACAGTATGCGCTGATTTTGTGGGACCATTGCCAAGATCGAAACACGGAAATTCGATGCTACTAGTAATCATTGACAGGTTTTCGAAATGGACAGAACTGATACCGATGCGGAAGGCAACTGCAGAGAATCTAGTTAAGGCTTTTCGAGAGAGGATACTATCTAGATTCGGAGCTCCGAAAGTGGTGATAACGGACAATGGAGTTCAATTCACTAGCAGAATATTCAAAAAAATGCTAGAGGAATGGGGATGCCAACACCAACTGACAGCACCGTACACACCACAAGAAAATCCAACCGAGAGAGCAAATAGAACAGTAAAAACAATGATTGCTCAGTTTACGGGGGAAAATCAACGCAACTGGGATGAAAGTTGGCCGGAAATAACACTGGCTGTAAATACTAGTCAATCAGATTCGACTGGATTTACGCCAGCATATGTGATACAAGGACGTGAACCTAGAATGCCTGGCGCGTTATACGATAGTGTTACGACAGGCACAGGAAAGCAAAGCATACCACCAGAGGCGAAGGCAACACAAGTGCAAGAGCTGTTCGAGCTAATAAGACGTAATCTGGAGACGGCGGCACAAGATCAGGCACGTCACTATAACCTAAGGAGGAGAGAGTGGAGACCAACAATTGGAACCACAGTGTGGGCAAAAGAACACCATCTCTCGAATGCGGCCGACGGTTTTGCAGCAAAGTTGGCACCAAGATTTGGAGGCCCATATGAAGTGACAGGTTTTTGTCTCCAGTTACTCCAGTTATATGTAAATTACGGCACAAAGAAACAGGAAAAACCAGGCAAGCACATATCAGCCAGATGAAACAACAAATATGTGAACAAACAGATGGCAAGAAACAAGATGAACAGTGAGTCGGACGACCCTGATGACATGGCAGCGAGAAATTAAAAAAAAAAAAACTCAAAACATGACACAGAAAATTTTTTTTTTTTTTTGCATTGAAATCATACAAAATCACAAAGTGCATTGGAAACATATAAACAGGAACAAACAGAATATCAAAGTCACAAACCGCATACCAGAACAATATGAGTATATGTGAATATCGTAAATATACGGACGGCCAAATATGCATGAGAGAACAAAAAAAAAAAAAAAAAAAAAAAGAGGGGACCACACCGACACATGCGCATGAGATTGAGCATGTGAGCGTGCAGCATCGCGATACACACACACATGCGCACGGTAACACAATAGTATTGGTGGAGCACCGCAGGGGCAGTAAAATGCGGCGTCGATAGTTAGAAAAGAGAGTCCAAATTTTGGAATAGCGGTAAAAACTTAACAAAATCTAAGATGCGAGGTTTCCTGCGTGCAAAAATATGTGTCATGAAACACTTAAAATCGAAAGCTCGTAGAGTAATCATCAAAAAAAAAAAAAAATTGTAATATGAATTTCTACCAAGTAGACAATGGCCAAGATGAAGGCGTAGTTCGAGGTGGTGCGGCACCGGGGGCCCATAGGGCAGGCGGTGACTGGCACTGGTCCGAAGAGGAGTCCGACGACGATGGAATGGATGCATTAAATCCAGACATCGTCGCCTCTTCGGACGAGGAGTTTGATGAGGACGAGGAGGTGGACAGCGGGTTCACTACGGTGGAAGAGAGCGAAGCGGAGTCAGACTGGCTTCGTGAGGAGGTATCCAGCAACGAGAGTGATAGTGGATTCACTACGGACGAGGAAAGTGTATCAGAGTCGGTGGAGGTTGACCGCGAGGTGGATACAGACGAGGAATCAATTTGGCGTGAACTCGACGATGCGATCCGGATGATGGATCGAGGAGATGAGATGGACCGGGAGAGCGTCCGGTCAGAGGGGGCAGAGGCACGGAGCCCGGAATATGCCCTGGCGAGATGATGAGGAAGTGGAGCCTCTGGTACGGAGATGGGGAGCCAGCGCGGCCGCCAACCCCGTTTCGTATGGTGGATTTAATATCGGATGCCAGCGAAACGGAGGAGGTGGTCGTGGCTGAGGAAGGTGGAGCTGAAGGAGAAGCCAGCTCACCTCCATTCGACCAGGCGGGCGAAGAAGCACGGGCGGCGAACCACCAGTGGATGAAATGGTGGTCGGAGCAGGTCCGGCAGCAGGAGGAGGCGGAACGAGAGCTGCTCAGGTGGGAGAGGGCCCAAGAGGAGGAGGAGCAATTGAAGCGGGCGAGAGAACGGCTGGCGATGGCAATGCTGCAGGAACAGCAACAACAACAGCAGAACTGGGCGGCATGGTACCACAGCGAGATGGAGGAGCAGATGCGGTGGGACCAGAATTAAATATATAAGAAGGGAAAAGGGGGAATAAAAGATGCGGAACGGGCCAAAGAAAAAAAAACACAGAGGAAAAGATGCCCTAATCCGCCAAAAATATAGAAAAGATACTCAGTAATCGCCAACATGGAAAAAGATGCCAAAAGGCCAACAAAAAGATGCGACCTGAGTCAAAAACTAAACAAAAAAAAAAAACGAAACCACGAGACACGAAAAAAAAAAGGGGGGGGCAATTCGCTCCAGAAGAAGGGGGAAGTGTGAGGAATATTATAAAGGATAATAATATCCCACACAACAAGCAAGCAGCAACACAATCCAACGATGTAAATGAGACATCGGATACAAGATACAGCCGAGACACAAACCAAATGTACGATATTGCTATTGGTCGATCGAACCGATTCATAGCAAATGGTTTACGATCAAACATGGTCGATCGAGCCACACGCAACCGCTGGCGATTTCGTACAAGCGGGAAGATGCGTGGGAAGCATAATGCAAAAAAACCAATATGCACACACATGCGATGGGCAACCAAGTCCAACATGGCTCGATCGAACCAACTCGAACCTATGACGTACGATCGAACCAAATCGAACCTATGACGTACGATCAAGCATGGCTCGATCGAATCACAGGCAACCGCTGGCAATTTCGTACAAGCGGGAAGTTGCGTGGGAGGCAGAATGCACAATATCAACGGTATAAGAGAAGTAAATGAGGGCATAATTGCACACAAAAGGGGGCATTGGCCTTCTTATGCAAATCAAGAGCACAGAGAGGCAAATATGCATGCATGCATTAGCATACGCTGAATAAGCATACACGCATGTCACACGTACACTATGCGTGAGGGAGAATACCGATGACCAATAGCATGCTCTGCCTACGTCACGCTCATGAGAACAAAGCCGTTAGATTGCGAGCAGCCAAGAGAATAAGAGTGAGGGCCAAGCAAGCCCGTGAGACGGGTGCGGGGCGTGTGTGCGTATACAAAACGATAATGGTTTGTGGATCGGATAGGGGAATATGCGAGCCGAAGGGGGAGTGAACAATGGGGAAGCCCTCTATCTAATAGATACGATATGCGTATGAAAGAGGATGGCATATGAAATTGAACGATATTATATGTTAAATCAAGCAGGCTAATTATTAATAATCAATAAGTTAAGTTAATACAATTAGCATATACGTATGTATGTAAATCTAATATGGAGCGAATATGGGCGAAAGTGGATATGACGTGTGGATCAAAGGGAGCGACGGGCGACGGCAGCGCTGACAGAAGCAGAGAAAGTCAACGGGATACGATGGGCGGCCAATAGAAAGGCGACGCCAATGGGTGAAAGTGATGGAAGCACATAGATGCAAGGGAGCTAGACAAGGACAAGGAAATAGATGGGCGCGCAGCCACAAAGAAAGTGGACACATATGCGTCAAGAATACGGGACTTTCACCACGCATGGCAACAAGTGGATGCGTGGGTGAAAGTGGACGGCGGATGGAAAATTACCAGCTGTATAGCGGTAGTACACCAGCCAGTGCCTGAGGCCGGAGGAGCTGCCTATATAAAGGCGGCACAAATCAGATCAAGGCATCAAGTCATCGAGGCATGATCAACAAGCAAGTAATTAAGGCCTTACGAGTAACCTTAAGAACTTACCAGGGAAATACAAGGAACAAGCAAGTAATTAAGGCCTTACGAGTAACCTTAAGAACTTACCAGGGAAACACAAGGAGCAGCAAAGAAACTAGGAACTATACAGGCCTTACGAGTAACCTGTACAGTTCATCCGAAAGCAATAAGTCCTTAAATAAGGATAACAAGCACCGTACGCAGCAAGGGGAAGGCAAGAAAGGACGACGAGGGATTCGAAGCAACTCACCAACGCTACCCAAGTCCAGAACTACCATAGAGAAACCGTCATACAACCGAGCCCACTAATAATTTTGAATAAACATACGTATCAGCTCTAGCAATTGAAATCAAACGTGTTTTTAATTTCACCGGGGCACAAAATAAATTTGTTGTGCCGAACCTAGCCCAAGAGATATTGCAAATATCCCGAAGGACGAAAAAGGATCGTTACAACTGGCGCCCAACGTGCTATACTGGTGAAATTTTAAACAAAAACTAAGTTTGAAAATCGTAAAGGAAAGATCAAAATGGGAAAAGGATGGATTTACCACATGAAGAAGGAGGATTTGGTACAAACAGGCCAAAGGATCGGAGTCAACATGAACGGCACGGTAGAGGAGTTGAGAAAACAACTCGGCGAATGGATAGACAAAAACGAGTCTGATCCAGAGTGGAGAGAGGAGATACAAAGATTAAAACTAAAGTTCACAAAAATGTCCAAGCAAAAACCAGAAACAAGCACAGCACAGTCAGGCGAGAATGGTGAGAACAAGGAGGCCGAGGAGTTCAAAAAAATAAATATCGATACGCTAACGATTCCTCCATTTGCACCACCAAGATGGGGAAGCGAAGGAACATTAGACAGCACCGACACAAAGAGGGACTTAAGGAGACAAACGATAGACCCCAAGAAAGCGACACCACACACAACAAACAGGACCACCGAATACGCCAAGGTGGCAAAACAAGTGAGGGAGTGGACTTTCAGATTCGATGGCAATTCCAGACCGCTAGAGTTTATAGAACAAATCGAGTGGTCAGCAGACATGTATGGCATCGAGCTGGACATGATTCCAAGAGCAATGCCAGAACTACTGAAAGACAAAGCACTCAAGTGGTACGTCGCAAACAATAAGCAGTGGCGATCGTGGAAGGAGTTCGTTGAGGGCTTCAAGAAATACTTCCTGCCAAGAGGATTTTTCAACAAATTGGCTGATCAAGTGAAAAATCGCAAACAAAACAGAAACGAGTATTTCAAGGACTACATGATCGACATGCAAACAATGATGAGACCCCTGAAGATACCAGAGTACGAGCAATTGGAGGTTATATTAGAAAATTGCACTCCAGATTTGAGGATATTCGTTCGGCCGCACAGAGTCAGAAACCTAGATGAGCTGATGCAGTTGGCGGAAGAACATGAGATGCTTGAACAAGAACGATCAGATTTCCACCGCCCAAACAATGCTCAAGGAACACACAACAACCAATCAAGCCACAGAGGAGGAAATAATTACGGGCCACCAGTCACACAGTGCCGAAGATGCCAAGACGACAGCAGGGAGAACAATTCAAGACCAAGCCAAGAAAATAAAAACATCCAAGAGGGAAGAGTCTTGAACCCAAACCAGGCATGCCGCAGATGCGGGGGAGCCGGACACTGGGCAAGGGAGTGCAACAATCAGAGACTCAATTTCTGTTGGCGGTGTGGAAGGATCGGGAAACGAACAAAAGAATGTTGTTGGAGTTCGGGAAACGAAAGGCGGTTCCAGCCTATCAGGGGCGAGCAGGGACCCAGCCAACAAGCTCCTCAAAACTAATAGGCAAACTAATAGAGGAAGAGGATCAATTGTCAGCAATCATTGAAGTAGCAGGAGTCCAGATGAAAGCGACAATTGACTCCGGAGCCACGAGCAGTTTTATCAGCAAACAAATGTTGGAAACGGTGCAAAACAAAGGAGACCGAGAGACCACGAACAAGCAAGTATACATGGCGGACGGAAAGGTGAGAGACATAAACGAGCAGTGGACAGGATACGTTCGATTCGGAAACAAAGGAATGAACATAACATTTCTCATCATGCCAGACGGAATAGATGCTATAATCTTAGGATGGAATTTCTTAAGGCTGATGAATACCGAAATAGCATGCGGAGGCCACAGGATAAAAATTCCAACGGTGAAGAGGATGCAGGGCAGGATAACCGAACGCATATCGATCATGGTGACACAGAAAGAAGAGCAAACAGAAATACAAAGGTTTCTAGAACACGAACTGATGGAATTGGAAAAAATCAAGGGATCATCAAAAGTAGGGATACACAGGATCACAATGAAGGATGATATACCAATAAAACAAAGGTATTACCCAAAAAATCCAAAAATACAGGGAGAAATCAACACAAAGGTCGATGAACTGTTGACAATGGGATGCATCGAACCATCACAAAGCCCATATAGCTCACCCATAGTAATGGTGAGAAAGAAACAGACGGGCAAATGGAGATTATGCGTAGACTTTAGACAGATTAACGCAAAATCTATAAAAGATGCATACCCAATGCCACGCATCGACTACATCCTAAACCAACTACGTGAAGCGAAGTTTATAAGCAGCCTAGACTTGAAGGACGGCTATTGGCAAATTCCGCTGGAAGAAAACAGCAGGCCAATGACAGCATTCACAGTCCCTGGGAAAGGTTTATTCCAATGGAAAGTGATGCCATTCGGGTTACACTCCGCATCAGCAACGTTCCAACGGGCACTGGACCAAGTCATTGGCCCAGACATGATACCAAACGCGTTCGCCTACCAAGATGACATAGTGGTAGTAAGCAAAACAATCAAGGAACACATGGACCACCTGCAAGAAGTGTTCAGGAGATTAAAAGAAGCAAACTTAAGAATAAACGCTGAAAAGTGCCAATTCTTCAGAAAGGAGCTAAAATTTCTAGGCCACTTGGTAACAGAAAACGGCATTGCAACAGATCCAGACAAGGTGGCAGCAATAGCCCAATTGAAACCGCCCACGTGCACAAAAGAATTACGGCAATATCTAGGAGTGGCTTCGTGGTACAGACGATTCGTACCAAATTTTGCTACGATAACACACCCGTTAAACGCACTGCTCAAGAAAAAAACCAAATGGCATTGGAGCGAAGAGCATCAGGCAGCATTCGAATCTGTAAAAGAAAAACTCACGAGTGACCCAGTATTGGCATGCCCAGACTTCACAAAAATGTTCGTACTCCAGACAGATGCAAGCAACATAGGATTAGGGGCCATATTGGTACAAAACACTGAGGATGGAGAGAGAGTGCTATCATACCTGTCAAGAGAATTAAACCCAGCGGAAAAGAACTATTCGGCAACAGAAAAAGAATGCCTAGCAATAGTGTGGGCAGTACGCAAGCTGAGACCATATCTCGAGGGATACCGGTTTAAGGTGGTGACAGACCACATGGCGTTGAAGTGGCTGAATAGTATAGAGAGCCCCACGGGTCGCATAGCTCGATGGGCACTGGAATTACAACAATACGACTTCGAAATAGCGTATCGAAAGGGCAAATTAAACATTGTCGCCGATGCACTATCAAGACAACCGATGGAAGGGTGCAAAAGAATAATAGACAATGGCGCCCGATTGCGACAGGCAAACAAGGAATGTGAGTGGATCCAAAGTATAATAAAGAAAATACAACAACAACCACAGAAATATCCAGATTACGCATTAGAAAACAGCCAGGTGTACAGGAATATTCCGCATAGAGCAGGCCAAGAAGAAGTAATATCATGGAAATTGTGTGTACCCAAGACGCTACGGAACCAAGTGATGGAAGAAAATCACACTTCCATAACGGCAGGGCATACAGGAAACAGGCGAACGATTACTAGAACGGCGTCAAGATATTATTGGCCAGGAATGCAGCGAGATATCAGGAAATTCGTGGGAAAGTGCACAACGTGTCAGCAATACAAACCCAACAACCAACAAGCAGCAGGGAAAATGCTAACACAAATACCGGAAGAACCATGGGCCACAGTATGCGCTGATTTTGTGGGACCATTGCCAAGATCGAAACACGGAAATTCGATGCTACTAGTAATCATTGACAGGTTTTCGAAATGGACAGAACTGATACCGATGCGGAAGGCAACTGCAGAGAATCTAGTTAAGGCTTTTCGAGAGAGGATACTATCTAGATTCGGAGCTCCGAAAGTGGTGATAACGGACAATGGAGTTCAATTCACTAGCAGAATATTCAAAAAAAATGCTAGAGGAATGGGGATGCCAACACCAACTGACAGCACCGTACACACCACAAGAAAATCCAACCGAGAGAGCAAATAGAACAGTAAAAACAATGATTGCTCAGTTTACGGGGGAAAATCAACGCAACTGGGATGAAAGTTGGCCGGAAATAACACTGGCTGTAAATACTAGTCAATCAGATTCGACTGGATTTACGCCAGCATATGTGATACAAGGACGTGAACCTAGAATGCCTGGCGCGTTATACGATAGTGTTACGACAGGCACAGGAAAGCAAAGCATACCACCAGAGGCGAAGGCAAAACAAGTGCAAGAGCTGTTCGAGCTAATAAGACGTAATCTGGAGACGGCGGCACAAGATCAACACTCACTATAACCTAAGGAGGAGAGAGTGGAGACCAACAATTGGAACCACAGTGGCAAAAGAACACCATCTCTCGAATGCGGCCGACGGTTTTGCAGCAAAGTTGGCACCAAGATTTGGAGGCCCATATGAAGTGACAGGTTTTTGTCTACACCAGTTATATGTAAATTACGGACCAGGAAAACACAAATAGGGAACAAACAGCAAGGAACAAGATGAACATATGACATGGCAGCGAGAAATTAAAAAAAAAAAAACTCAAAACATGAATTTTTTTTTATTAAATCATACAAAAAATCACAAAATCCATTGGAAACATATAAACAGGAACAAACAGAATATCAAAGTCACAAACCGCAATTCCAGAACAATATGAGTATATACGAATATCGTAAATATACGGAACAGCCAAATAGGCATGAGAGAACAAAAAAAAAGAAAAAAAAAAAGAGAGGGACCACACATACACATGAGATTGAGCATGTAAGCGTGCAGCATCGCGATACACACACACATGCGCGCGGTAATACAATAGTATTGGTGGAGCACCGCAAGGGCAGTAATATGCGGCGTCGATAGTTAGAAAAGAGAGTCCAAATTTTGGAATAGCGGTAAAAACTTATCAAACATCTAAGATGCGAGGTTTCCTGCGTGCAAAAATATGTGTCAGGAAACACTTAAAATCGAAAGCTCGTAGAGTAATCATCAAAAAAAAAAAAACTTGTAATATGAATTTCTACAGAAGTAGATAATGGCCAAGATGAAGGCGTAGTTCGAGGTGGTGCGGCACCAGGGGCCCATAGGGCAGGCGGTGACTGGCACTGGTCCGAAGAGGAGTCCGACGACGATGGAATGGATGCATTAAATCCAGACATCGTCGCCTCTTCGGACGAGGAGTTCGATGAGGACGAGGAGGTGGACAGCGGGTTCACCGGTGGAAGAAAGGAAAGGGGGTTAGGATGGTTTCGTGAGGAGGTATCCAGCAACGAGAGTGATAGTGGATTCACTACGGACGAAGATAAGTGTATCGGAGGCGGTGGAGAAGTTGACCGCGAGGTAGATACGGACGAGGAATCGATTTGGCGTGAACTCGACGACGTGATCCGGATGATGGATCGAGGACGATGAGATGGACCGGGAGAGCGTCTGACGTCAGAGAGGGCAGAGGCACGGAGCCCAGAATATGCCCCGTGGCAGGATGATGAGGAAGTGGAGCCTCTGGTACAGAGATGGGAGCCAGCACGGCCGCCAACTCCGTTTCGTATGGTGGATTTAATATCGGATGCCAGCGAAACGGAGGAGGTGGTCGTGGCTGAGGAAGGTGGAGCTGAAGGAGAAGCCAGCTCACCTCCATTCGACCAGGCAGGCGAAGAAGCACGGGCGGCAAACCACCATTGGATGAACTGGTGGTCGGAGCAGGTCCGGCAGCAGGAGGAGGCAGAGCAAGAGCTGCTGAGGTGGGAGAGGGCCCAAGAGGAGGAGGAGCAATTGAAGCGGGCGAGAGAACGGCTGGCAATGGCAATGCTGCAAGGAACAGCAACAACAACAGCAACAACAGCAGAACTGGGCGGCATGGTACCACAGCGAAATGGAGGAGCAGATGCGGTGGGACCAGAATTAAATATATAAGAGAGGAAAAGGGGGAATAAAAGATGCGGAACGGGCCAAACGAAAAAAAAAAAAAAAACACAGAGGAAAAGATGCCCTAATCCGCCAAAAATATAGAAAAGATACTCAGCAATCGCCAACATGGAAAAAGATGCCAAAAGGCCAACAAAAAGATGCGACCTGAGTCTAACAACTAAACAAAAAAAAAAAAAAAAATAGAAAACGAAACCATGAGACACAAAAAAAAAAAGGGGGGGCAATTCGCTCCAGAAGAAGGGGGAAGTGTGAGGAATATTATAAAGGATAATAATATCCCACACAACAAGCAAGCAGCAACACAATCCAACGATGTAAATGAGACATCGGATACAAGATCAGCCGAGACACAAACCAAATGTACGATATTGCTATTGGTCGATCGAACCGATTCATAGCAAATGGTTTACGATCAAACATGGTCGATCGAGCCACACGCAACCGCTGGCGATTTCGTACAAGCGGGAAGATGCGTGGGAAGCATAATGCAAAAAACCCAATATGCACACACATGCGATGGGCAACCAAGTCCAACATGACTCGATCGAACCAACTCGAACCTATGACGTACGATCGAACCAAATCGAACCTATGACGTACGATCAAGCATGGCTCGATCGAATCACAGGCAACCGCTGGCAATTTCGTACAAGCGGGAAGTTGCGTGGGAGGCAGAATGCACAATATCAACGGTATAAGAGTAAATGAGGGCATAATTGCACACAAAAGGGGGCATTGGCCTTCTTATGCAAATCAAGAGCACAGAGAGGCAAATATGCATGCATGCATTAGCATACGCTGAATAAGCATACACGCATGTCACACGTACACTATGCGTGAGGGAGAATACCGATGACCAATAGCATGCTCTGCCTACGTCACGCTCATGAGAACAAAGCCGTTAGATTGCGAGCAGCCAAGAGAATAAGAGTGAAGGCCAAGCAAGCCCGTGAGACGGGTGCGGGGCGTGTGTGCGTATACAAAACGATAATGGTTTGTGGATCGGATAGGGGAATATGCGAGCCGAAGGGGGAGTGAACAATGGGGAAGCCCTCTATCTAATAGATACGATATGCGTATGAAAGAGGATGGCATATGAAATTGAACGATATTATATGTTAAATCAAGCAGGCTAATTATTAATAATCAATAAGTTAAGTTAATACAATTAGCATATACGTATGTATGTAAATCTAATATGGAGCGAATATGGGCGAAAGTGGATATGACGTGTGGATCAAAGGGAGCGACGGGCGACGGCAGCGCTGACAGAAGCAGAGAAAGTCAACGGGATACGATGGGCGGCCAATAGAAAGGCGACGCCAATGGGTGAAAGTGATGGAAGCACATAGATGCAAGGGAGCTAGACAAGGACAAGGAAATAGATGGGCGCGCAGCCACAAAGAAAGTGGACACATATGCGTCAAGAATACGGGACTTTCACCACGCATGGCAACAAGTAGATGCGTGGGTGAAAGTGGACGGCGGATGGAAAATTACCAGCTGTATAGCGGTAGTACACCAGCCAGTGCCTGAGACCGGAGGAGCTGCCTATATAAAGGCGGCACAAATCAGATCAAGGCATCAAGTCATCGAGGCATGATCAACAAGCAAGTAATTAAGGCCTTACGAGTAACCTTAAGAACTTACCAGGGAAATACAAGGAACAAGCAAGTAATTAAGGCCTTACGAGTAACCTTAAGAACTTACCAGGGAAACACAAGGAGCAGCAAAGAAACTAGGAACTATACAGGCCTTACGAGTAACCTGTACAGTTCATCCGAAAGCAATAAGTCCTTAAATAAGGATAACAAGCACCCTACGCAGCAAGGGGGAAGGCAAGAAAGGACGACGAGGGATTCGAAACAACTCACCAACGCTACCCAAGTCCAGAACTACCATAGAGAAACCGTCATACAACCGAGCCCACTAATAATTTTGAATAAACATACGTATCAGCTCTAGCAATTAAAATCAAACGTGTTTTTAATTTCACCGGGGCACAAAATAAATTTGTTGTGCCGAACCTAGCCCAAGAGATATTGCAAATATACCGAAAGACAATGTTTATTAAAACTTATAAATTATCAAAAAACTCTCTTCATCAAGTGAAAAAAATGAAACTAAAGAATAACATAAGCAAACGCTAGCATTAGCATTTTTTTATAAGTAAGAAAAAGGAAAAACAAGCAAGTAAGCGCTAACAACTAAACAGAAAAACATTTTGTTCATTTAGTTAATGTTCAACCATTAAAGCTAACACAAGCAAACAACAACATCCAAAACCAACAACGATGAATTCTGCACCGGCATGCCTCTCCTCAGATAGCCAAATTGCATTCATTGTAACTTATAGCTGCAAAGGAAAAAACAATGAGTATGTTGTAAAGGAGGTTGGATTGGCATTCAGCAATTATATATATGTGGGACTGGGTTCCGATTCCGTAGAAATAAGTAGTCCCACTTTTAGATTTATATTTAGGTTATATGGTAATAGGTTTTATTTTAGATTATAATTAGGTTTTAGTAACTATAAAAATGGTTGAATTGTATGTTAATTGTTTCGTCTTTAGGTTTTTAATGAGAGCGTCGTTTCTCATTCGTCTTTACACGTCTTTCGTCTTTAATACGTCTTTACTTCTTTTATACGCGTCTTTTCGTCTTTAATACTTTTTAAACGTCTTCTCGTCGTTGGCTCGTCTTAAAAAGTTCTTCTTCCTCGTCGTCTCGTAGCAGCCTTGCCACATCGTCGTTTTGTGGGTCGCTTGCCACCTCGTCTCACATGGATCGCTTGCCACACCGTCGTTAAACAGCTGTTCTGAGGTGGTCTGGCCATTCGGCGTTACCAACCCAACCCCACATCCGGCCGTCCTGACTAAGCATTCGGCCCGAATGCGCCGTCGTCATCATCATCATAGTCTGTTGACCATGGCTTCATATATTCAGCACACGTTGACGTATTCTTTGGACCATCTGAATTTCCCATCTTTAGTACATCATATGCATTGTTTTGCTTTACTTTAACAACTTGGTATGGGCCCAAATACTTTGGCTTCAATTTTAGGCCGGCGCCAAATTGTGTTCGCTTTATGGCGACTAGATCACCAACGTCGTAATGTTTGGCTGGTTTACGTCTCAAATTGTATGACTTCTTATTCTCGTTTTGCATTTTCAGGATCTGCGTCTTGGCTTTACATCGTAGTTCGTTGCGGTCGTCTTTAAATGTAGCTATGGTTTCATCATTGATTAGTTTTATCAGCTGATCATCGTCTTTGGTTCGCATCTTCACTCCTATTAGCAGCTCGAAAGGTGTGGAATTAATACTTCTAGCATATGTGGAATTAATTGCTTGTTGGACTCTGGATACGTGTTTGTACCATTTTGTTGGATCGTCGATGCTGAGCTTAGAAAGTACTGAAATTATAATTGCATTCAACCTCTCGACTTGTCCGTTTACTCGGGGTAGACCAGTTGTCGTCTTCACTAATTTAATGTTTTCATCTCGGCCATACTGAATAAAGATATCTGCGGTGAAAGCAGCACCTCTATCCGAAATAATTGTTGAAGGATTACCGAAAATTGAACTCTGTGCAGACAGCTTTGCTATAACTTCGTTTGCACTGGTTGACTTCGTCGGATAAAGCCAACAGAATTTAGTGAATGAGTCAATTACGGCTAAGATAAGCTTATAATGTTTGCAACGAGGGTATCTAAAAACTTTTCAATTGTAGTGTTTGGAATTTTGAATTTAGAAACGGCTTCAATCTTTTCGGTTGTCATACAACATCTGATTCAATAATATGTTCCAATTGATTAGTCTTTTCAGATACAAGTAATAACTACTTTTACATTTAAAAGCTTATTTTTCATCTTTTGCGGAATTATTAGTCCTCGATGTTTGGTAGATGCAATAACCTTGCAAATCAAGTCCTTAGTTTTCTGATTGCGTTAATGTGACGTCTGTCATGTGCCAGGCGAATTATTTGTGTCTGCAAACTGGTACTTTTTTAAATTGATATTGGCCATTCTGAGTCACAAACGATGTGTACTTCTTACTTGATTCGGCCACTGGCACGTGAAAAAATCCGTTTTTCAGATCTATTGTACTGAATATCTTTGCATCTTGGAGTCTATCAAGTTGGTCTTCAATAAGAGGCAGGGGAAAACGATCTTTTACAATTACCTTATTGATGCGTCTAAAATCAATACAAAGTCTCGGTGAGCCGTCACGCTTTTTGACAAGGACTACAGGGCTTGTAAACTCTGAATTAGATTCTTCAATTATATCGTTGTTTATCCACTCTTCAATTTGTTCGTCGACTATTTTTGTTTCTTGAAACGGTAGTCTGCGCGGACGCGAAAATATTGGGGTTTCGGCATTTAATACTATGTTCATCTCGATTTGGGTTGACTTTGTTTTAACCGGCTTATAGTTTTCAATTATATCTCGAACTTCAATTTTAGCTTTTTCACCCGCAGCTTGATCTATATTTATTTCGTCATTATTCGCGATTGATTCAATTTGCATTATATTCAATTCCGAAATCTCGATCTCATTCTCTACGTATTTACGCACTGTTAGACCATAACGATTAAAAATTAATTCTGCAAGAAGGCAAATCTGTTCACCAATGATTATTTTAATATCCATACACTTCATCGGAACAACGTAAAAGTCAAGAACATAGTCATCATTATCGATTTTAATTGATTTTTCGAAATGCCCAATTGGTCTAATCTGATTCTTATCACGATCGCCGCCAAATCCAATAAGACTTACACTGCACGACAAAAGTTTTTGCTCACTTAGTTCTTTGAATAAGTCTTCGCGCATAACATTGAATTTGCTGCCTGTATCAAATAAAGCCGAACAATTTATATTCTCTATTAACACTGTTTTACTCGTAATTTTACTTTGACATTGTAAAGTGTACGCATTCACTTTTTGTTCATCTTTTTGTTTAACTTGACTGCATTTACTGGCAATATGCCCAAATTGGTTACACTTAAAACATTTTCGACCTTTTTCTTTATTGCTGCAATCACTTGCTATATGGCCTTTATGTCCACAACTATAACAGCTGACTTCTTTATTTTTGGATATTACGTTACTTGGCATCTTTTTAACAAAAACACTGCGGTCGACTGCTTTGGATTTTTCACACATTGTTTCATAGCTTCTTAGTTTTGATTTAAAATTCTTTAAGTCGTTTGCACCGTATAAAACCGATTTATTAGTTTCACGATCATCTATCCCGTCGATTATATATTGAATTAGAGCTTGATCTTCGATTCTACCGCGCGATGCAATGTCTTTCATTTTATAAAAATATTCTTGCATATTTTCACTTTTGTTTCGCTTTCTTTCGCTCAGTTGTTTATGTAATTCTTTGCTCGATACGGTCTGCCTAAATTCGCTTAATAGTGCATTTTTGAGTATTGACCAAGAATTAATACCTCTTTCACTGAAAACAAATAGCTTGGCATTCCCTCTTAGCGACTTTTTTAGCAAAAACTAATTTTTGAAGGTCATTAAAGTCCATCAAAAGAGCCTGATCCTCGAATTCTGAAAGCCATTCCTCAATTCCAATTGAATTTGTTCCATCGAATGTTCTAATTGTGTCCTCTATGTCTCGAAAATTCATACCAAAACGCATAGAAATGTCACTATAACGTTTTTCGTCTCCACTGTTTCTCTTACATCTTTGTGAATTCTCTTTCTCTTTCTGTTCAACGTTTTCTTCTGCATCATTGTACACACTACTGTGAGCGGCACTTTCGTTACCCTCTTGGTCGTCAAATTCGTCGCTGCTTTCGTCGTTGCGCTCTTCGTTTTCACAAAACAAACTGCGAAGTTCGTGGAATACATGTGACTGCAAATTCTCTACTTCGTGCCCTATACCGAGTATGTTACATATAGAAACGAGATCACGTTCAGACAAGTTCGCTTCAACGTATATTTTCTTGCTTTCGTACTGCGCGTCATTCTCATCGAAGCTGAATCCAGAAAATTCTCTTAACCGTTGCCGATTATTTCTGTCTCCCTCTCGCTCATATACATATTTATGCAAAGCAGTAATGCTTGCTCTACTGGCACTAGCAATTTTAGCATTAATGAAATTTTTTAAACACGGCATTTTGATTATGATGGAAAAAAAAATTGCGTTATTTTTTACAGCACTTATTGTTTTATATTCTATTAATCAGTTTTTCCTTTAACTTCTTTATACTTTTTTAGCAATCTTTTCACAGTTTTCTTTTCACAATTCACTTTTCAGCATTCTCTTTTTACCGATCGCGGACGAGCGCCCAATTTTGTGGGACTGGGATCCGATTCCGTAGAAATAAGTAGTCCCACTTAGATTTATATTTAGTTATATGGTAATAGGTTTTATTTTAGATTATAATTAGGTTTTAGTAACTATAATAATGGTTGAATTGAATGTGAATTGTTTCGTGTTTAGGTTTTTAATGAGAGCGTCGTTTCTCATTCGTCTTTAATACGTCTTTACTTCTTTTATACGCGTCTTTTCGTCTTTAATACTCTTAATTCACGACTTCTCGTCGTTGGCTCGTCTTAAAAAGTTTCTTCTTCCTCGTCGTCTCGTAGCAGCCTTGCCACATCGTCGTTTTGTGGGTCGCTTGCCACCTCGTCTCACATGGATCGCTTGCCACACCGTCGTTAAACAGCTGTTCTGAGGTGGTCTGGCCATTCGGCGTTACCAACCCAACCCCACATATATGGTGGGCCATACGTTTTTCATCGTGAAGGCACCGTATATGGAGTGGACTCGAAATGCTAAGCAAATTAAAGAAAGTAATACTATCAGCTGGGATGCTGGTCATGATGGATTCCGCTATACAATTCAGCAGTTAATGAAGAAGTATATGGATTGCACTGTCCTAACAGACAGTATTAATTCGCTTCGGTTTTTATCTGATCATGGAATTGGTGCTCAACGTCAACTTTTCAATGAATACGTTTTTGAGAATGATTTAGTTGATAAATCACTGGGAAAAGTGTATATCAACTATACGGACTTTATAAATAGCTCCCACAAAATCCTCCAACTTCTTCGCCCGGATAATTATAATTACGGAGATAGAGAAACTGAAAACTACTTCCGTACAATTGATTGCACAGAGAAATGTGGTAATCATGAGCATGAGGATGACGATAATGAAGATGACGACGATGATGATGATACAAGCTCGGAGGACTGGGACGCCGACCAAGAAGAGAGTAAGGAAATAGCTATTGCGAGATGTTTCAGAGCCGTAAACAGAGCCTGGAAAAAGGAAGCTGATACAAGTAGATATGCTTTAAGTTGCGCTATGAATGCGGCAAAGCGCTACAAAAAATTATATCTTCAATTAAACTATGTAAAATCTTTAGAAAACAAATAATTAAAATTAAAAATTTGTTTCAATATATATATTCAAAAAAGTTTCAATAAAAATTTCTAAAAAAAAAAAAAAAACCGCTCAATAATTTGAATGCCTATTATTTGGATTATTCAAAAAAAGGAAGTATTAATAAAAACCTCAGAGTTCGTTATTAGCATTAGTTATTTAAGCTAACAGCTTGTTTTGAAGCAGTTCATCAACAGTTATTTAACTCATAACAGCTCTATCAACTGCTTATTAGTTTCAAAAATGGATAAAAAAAAAAAAAAATGAATGAATGAAAAATAAAATGAAAAAAGATCTAGTGAAAACTAGAAATATTTTAAAAAGAAAATTTCAGAGTATTAAATTAGGGAAAGCTGAAGCAGATTTACAGCTAGAAGAATCATTGAGACCAATAACAATTCCATTAGAAAAGCTTATAAATAAAAGTGAATCACTAATTAATCATTTGATTAGCATTAAAAAAAGAAGAAGAAATAGATAAAAAGCCTAAAGTTAGAAAAGAATCAGAATCAGCTATAAGCTCAATTCCTGTAAAAGAATCATTTTTCAATACTGATATTAAAAGAGAAGATGATCATGATAATGATGATTATGATTATGATGATGATGTTACTTTAGATGAATACGTTAGTAGCAATTCTTTAGATAATAATCGTAGTCAACTATTGAATCAAGATGGTAATTATAGCATAGAAAAAATATTGAATGTAAGTGAATTATCACGAAGAAGAGTTCTTGATAGAGCACATGGTCCTTATAAAGATAATAAAGATACAGTGCGGTTAGGTAAATCTGAAATATACATATCAGATGGAAAATTCAATATTTTGGGTTATGCCCGAAATTGGCCTTTAACAACTGGACTATATTCATTAATTTATGAACGTAATCCACATCATTATAATGATAAAGATTTGGAGAATTATAAAAACATTTTGAGTATAACAAATGCTCATAGACGAAATCATATGCGTAATACTCAAGTGAAGAATAATCGTTCTAAAAAATATGTTGATATAATCAAACCTCTTTTCCCAACTAAACAACTGTTTTCCGAAATGTCTTCTACACCTTTACAAACTACTCATTCATTATCACAATCGGAA
The DNA here is from genome assembly GCA_018150345.1 of Drosophila equinoxialis. NCBI lineage: Eukaryota > Metazoa > Arthropoda > Insecta > Diptera > Drosophilidae > Drosophila > Drosophila equinoxialis. The sequence goes on along the minus strand of JAECWI010000334.1, from coordinate 18,873 downwards.
TCATCAATATCATCACCACCCATTCTTACTGGCAATGGTCTGATGAGATTGAATGTGGGTAAACCAAATTATATATATTGGGATGATCCTAATGAAATTGTCGATAGACTAAAACTGTTAGTTGCCTCGCAAACAGCAGGTCACAATAAGTATAATAACGGAATAATATCAATAATTGAAGAACTTCGAGAAGCTAAAATTATGTACTAACATTTATATAAATTAATTTTTTTCAAAAAAGTTAATCATTTTTATCATGCCCGTTGATAAGTTTGGTCAGCACTCGAATGATAAATATAATTTAGATGGGTTCAAGAAAAGTGTATATAAACGCTTGGGATTGTTTTTGGACTACAAACGCCTTAAAAACATTACGGAACCTATTGAACAAAAAAAAAGGTGTCAACAAACAATATTTGCGAAAACAAATAAATGTGATAATTCAAGATATTTTGGTTCATATGAAAAAACAAGATTCATTAGTTGAAAATAAAATTAACGAAAATATTAAACATCATATAGCCAAAAGTGAAGAAAATATTAAAGCTCTCAGAAAAACTAAACGGTCTTGAAAATTATATCTTTAAGTCGTTTACACGCCCGAATTCTCGAGTGAAGCAAAAGATTGAAATAGAAGGGGAGCTTGTAAAGAATAAAGGGAAAGGGAAAGGGAAATGAGTTAGAGAGAGAGATTATTAATGAGCTTCACGCTCCTGCAAGAAAAAATTTAGGCGGCGAAGAGTTATTATGAAGCATATTGATGATCATTGGCAGGCTAATTTAGTTCAAATGGATAATTATATATCATCAAAAAAAATTATAGATATCTTTTAACAGTAATTGATACATTCTCTAAATTCGCGTGGGGTAGAGCTCTTAAAACCAAAAATGCTGAAGAAGTTGCTAAAGCAATGTTGAGTATTTTTAACTTAGGACGAACACCCAAGAATTTTCAAACTGATGATGGTAAAGAGTTTTTTAACAAAACATTTAAGCAATTAATGAAGCAATATAATATAAATCACTATTCAACATATAGTAGTTTAAAAGCTTCAATTGTTGAAAGATTTAATCGAACTATTAAAGAAATGATGTGGAAAGAGTTTAGTTTTAATGGAGCATGTCATTGGATTGATATTTATCAAAATTTAATTGATAAATACAATCGGAAGTTTCATCTAACAATTAAAATGACTTCTTATGAAGTAAATCAAACAAATGAGAAAGAATTGTTGAGTAGTGTATATAATAATAGAAAAATATTTAATGGCTCACGATTTCATGTGGGTGATTATGTTCGAATAAATTAATATAAACATGTTTTTGAGAAAGTTTACACACCTAACTGGACAACTGAGATTTTCGAAATAGCCAAAGTTCAGAATACAAATCCTACAACATATTTATTGCAAGACTATGAGGGTAAAGCGATTAAGGGACGCTTCTATGCTGAAGAACTTAAAAAAACTCAATTCCCTGACACATATTTAGTTGAAAAAGTAATACGGAAGAAGGGGGGTAAAGCATTCGGTAAGTGGTTAGGCTTCTCAAACGAGCATAACTCGTGGATAGATGATGGAAAAAAAAACATAAAAATAAATATTCCGCTCCTCTCGACAGTTTTATTTATTCAAGGCTATTTAGCAATTCCATTACCAGTGCAAATTAGCTCGAACTCAAGTGTGAAAGATGTTGAATTTTACATTAATCTCCCAACCAATGATAGTGATAAAGCAAAGTGAGAAGTTGGCCGAAGGATATCATGACAACAACAACAACAACAACAACAACAAGAACAACAAGAACAACAACTACTACTACTACTACTACTACTACTACTACTATTTCTACTACTACTACTACTACTACTACTACTACTACTATTTCTACTACTACTACTACTGAACACTATAAAGCGTATTTCACAGCAGATCAAGCGATTGAAGCATTCAGGAAAGATCTGGTGCTGAAAGAGCGTAATATAGCTGGAAACATACAAAGCGAAAAACCATTCTATCGCCACTTTGAACTTCAATATAACGATTTCGATTTAACTATTAGATGCACTTATGATAGTAATTATAGTATTAGAAGTCTGAAAATTAGTTGCTATGAATATCATGAATATTAATCTGAGCGAATTTTGTCAAACGGAGATGTTGAGGAATTCAGTGTAGTTGACACAGAGTATGAGAGTCACGTAAAAATAATAGATGTAAAAGATTACATTGAAACATATGATATGCAACTTGAACAATTTTATTGAACTGTAAAACAATAATAAAACAATTTCATATTTTTTGAGAAATGAGTCAGTTCTTTTCTTGTTTTATTTTTTTATTTTATTTCATCCATATTCAAAACCCATGTTGGCTGCAAATTTTCATCATATTCGCGCTGATAATTTTCTTCAATAGGAATCCATGGTTCATCAATATCATCATAGAAACATTGAGCATTTTGCTCAATATCAAAACTTGCTTGTTGAGAATTTTGATTAATATCAAGCAGCCAGCTGTCAATCAATGGAATTGCTTCATTTTGCTGTTGTTGAGCAAGTACAAGCTCTAGCTCACTCTCACTCATCGTTTCTTCTACATCAACATCAGTAATGTAGTTGTTGATGTAATCAAAAATGTGCGGGGAAGGAGAAGCTTCTTCTACAACATCTGCTAAAAATGAGTTTATATATATATTAATGTGAGAAATATGAGTACTAACTTACCAGCACTGTGATTAATTTGCTTCATATTGCCATATAAGTTGCGTTTTCGATGAATAATGCTGGGAGGTTGATGTTATAATACATCATAAATATTTGCAGCTCTCCGCTTATAAACTAATTTAAGCAGAGAACTCTTATCAATAGTAGAAAAGAATAAATAAAACAAACATTTTCAGTTATTTTTTTAAGTTGGGATTTTATAATGGCCCCAAGCATAAGTATGTATATTATCATTCCTTATAAACCTCTTATCATCTTGAGAGATTAATGCTACTTTTGTTATTTTTTGTGTATACAGTTTATGGATTTTTGACTTAAAAATTATCATATTATTAGTTGCATATATCTTATTTTTAAATAAACAATCAGAAAATGATTCAAAACTTATATTTTTTAATATTGATTTTTTTATACCCTTTGCTTTTTTTACACAACCAGTATCTTCAAGATGTAGTGAATACATCTTGGGACGTAGTCCAACAAACTGTCATTATTTTACCATTATTTTCATCCTTCATCATACCCAAAACTTTTTTATTACACCTTGGAATTTGATATTTGTTGGCTAAATCTTCTGAATATTCTGATGTATCAAATCTCATTTCAACATCATCGCGAATATCTGCATATACATCATTCACCCTAACAGTATATATAAATGATTTAGTATCCATATAGTTAAGACTTAAGGCTTCTTTAAATTTATGAAGCATATAACTGTAGTGGAAATCATACATTTGAAGCTTAGATAAATTCAGCATACAAAATCCTAAGTACATAGGTTTATTATATACATTCATTAATCGCTTCATTTGTATCACATACATACCCTCAGAAAAATGAGCTGAGCTATCGAAATTAGCTTTTGCTAATAATGCTCTAGCTCCTAATCTATTGCGATCAGTTCTTTCCCATGAAGTTACTATCTTAATATTTTTTCGTTTCTCAATATTCTCCATAGTCTTGCCAAATACCGCATTATACAAAAGCTTAAAAAAATCTTTTTCAAAGCTAGATTTCGCCTGAGTTCTATATTGAGTGTTGATATCAATATATTTCTTAAGCCAAGGCGCTTGTTTAAATTTTAAAATTCTATGAATTTTTTTTAAAACTAACCCATTTTGTATACATTGCTGAAGATTTCTATAATGTATGGGGTAATTATGCTTGTCCTCTAAGTCTGCGACTAGCTTTTCGACTGTACATAATTTTGTGGGTTTCTGATTACTTGGACAAAATGGTAAATCGTTATGTAGATCATGTAAAGAAGATGGATATTCTAAAGTCACCTCAAGAATATAACCATCTTCAGAATTCGCTGGAATATTTAATACATCGAATGTGCTAACCTCTAAATCATTCATCCAACAAAAGTCTTCATATGGTAGATATTGAGACATAGCCCAACCATATAAATTATTTGCATCTAAATATAATAAAAACCGCGATGGTTCTACATCATTATAGTCCTTCATATATTTATGATTAGCTTTAGAGTATCTTTGCGTACATTGTACTAACCCCCCACGAATTCCTTTTTGAATAAATCTCTGCATATCAATATCAGTAAATAATTCTAGAGTTAGCTCAGTTGTTTTTAACGTGGCGTCCCATGATAAACCTGGTGTTGTATAATAGTGCGCAGGATCAAGTGAGTACATTTTTTGACATATGGAGCGAAAATTTTCAAAAACATCTGCTAATAAGCGAACATTGGTTTTTAAATAAAGTTCCATGTAGTCCTTAAGTGTCTGACAGTGTAAATTATTCCAAACATTTTGCGCATGCTGATAATCTTCAGCAGAGCATTCACTATTCGAAAGTTTATTGAAAAACATATCTCTAGTTGGTAATGTACTCTCACGAAGGATTGAAAATGAGGTTAAGTACTCATATGGGAATACTTCTTTCCTACGCATTAGATATAGTTGACATCCATCATCGGGGAAAAAACTTGAAGTTACTTTCATATTTTTTTTATACCCTTGCCGAGGGTATTATAAAATTGGTCAGATGTTTGTAACGCACAGAAGGAGACGTTTCCGACCCCATAAGGTATATTTATTCTTGATCAGCATGAGAAGCTGAGTCGATATAGCCATGTCCGTCTGTCCGTCTGTCTGTGCGTACGCGTTTTACTCAGCCATTTTAAGAGCTATTGGGATGAAGTTTTCTTTGTGGGCTTTTTTATTAAACGAGTTAGATAAAGTATGAAAATTGTGAGGATCGGGCCACTATATCATATAGTTCTAGAACAAACATTTTTGCGAAAATTGGAGTATCCCCATGAAATTTACCAATATGATAGTATTTGACATAAATTGACAGATCCCAAAATTTGAATCTGATCGGATAAATAGAACTGCCGGCAGAGCTGCTTGCTGCCTACTACGTCATCATGAAATCAAAAGAGCACATGCACACAGATGCAGCGCTACAAGAACTGTATGTGTATGCGTGTTGTGCTTTGCTTAGGGAATGATGCAAGAAGAAACAAAATTTATTATAAAAATATCAAAGAAGCTAACTTCGGCAATGCCGAAATTTATATACCCTTGCAGTCCTTGGCAATAATTTTTTTACATTTTGAAATTTCTTTCCCTGCAACTGAATTTATCAATACACAAACAAAACATTCAAATTATTTCTCTTTTTATAAAAATTGTTCTTCTTCTTTCATCATTCCCTAAGCGAAGCACAACACGCATACACATACAGTTCTTGTAGCGCTGCGTCTGTGTGTGTGTATGCATGTGCTCTTTTTGATTTCATGATGACGTAGTAGGCAGCAAGCAGCGCTGCCGGCAGTTCTACTTATCCGATCAGATTCAAATTTTGGGAACTGTCAATTTATTTCAAATACTATCATATTGGTAAATTTCATGGGGATACTCCAACTTTTGCAAAAATGTTTGTTTTAGAACTATATGATATAGTGGCCCGATCCTGACAAATTTCATACTTTATCTAACCCGGGTAATTAAAAGCCCACAAAAAAATTTCATCCCAATAGCTCTTAAGATGGCTGAGTAAAACGCGTACGCACAGACAGACGGACAGACGGTCAGACGGACAGACGGACATGGCTATATCGACTCAGCTTCTCATGCTGATCAAGAATATATATACTTTATGGGGTCGGAAACGTCTCCTTCCGTGCGTTACAAACATCTGACCAATTTTATAATACTCTCTGCAAGGGTATAAAGAGAAATAATTTAAATGTTTTGTTTGTGTATTGATGAATTCAGTTGCAGGGAAAGAAATTTCAAAATGTAAAAGAATTATTGCCAAAGACTGCAAGGGTATATAAATTTCGGCATTGCCGAAGTTAGCTTCTTTAATATTTTTTCTCTAAATTTGAGCTAAGGGTATCTAAACTTGCTGGTAAAAAACGAAATGAGTCTAAAAATCTTAATTCTATAATATTCTCTCCAACATTTATGAATTTTGAGATGGAGATGTACATCTCCTTATTAAGGGGGATAACTTTAATATCCCCTGGAACTTTAGATTATTCACGTACAAACAAATGTGAATCATATCGTGAAAAATTGTGAAAGTAAATTGGTATGACATTTGGAATCCGATAATTAATATTACAAGCGCTGTGTGCCGCTCCTCTAAAGCTACCACTTAAATGGCAATGATCTCTAACTCTATCATTTAGCAAAACTTTGTTGCATATATGACAATTAATTGTATGCTTAAATATATTTTCTTCCTCTGCATTAGTGTTAATTTTAAGTTTGCATAGAGATTAGTATATAACATAACTACATCTTGTATTAGGGATTTGATAAAAGTTTCACTTACATTTTCATCTGTATGCAAAGAAAAAAGTGTAATAGCTATATGCTACATTTCCACTAACATTTTGATTAACTGGTTTTAGTATACATTCAAAATCTGCATACACTGTAAATGGTACTTGCATTTTATTATTAAAGTTAGAAAATTGTAAATACTTCCGTGATTCGCTTGGTAGTACTGAAACAATTTTGCTGCAGCTCTCAGAGTGTGCTCCAGCATTCTTTGTGTAGTTGAGGCACAAATCGCAAAAGTGTAACTTCGCTGTATTAGCAGTCAGCTGTTTGCGTACAAGTCTATTGATGGATGGTATAGAGGGTATTATTATTTTTTTTTTTTTTTTGCTTCACCTATACAAAATGTAAAACATATCTTGATAAATTCCTAATCCAAGTATAGTGTGAGTTACATTCTCCATCAATAAGCAGTAGATTTACATGTTTAAGCTGCTTCTTTGAAGTTATGTATAGAGGTCCAATTATATTTTTACCATCCTCATCATATCCAAAAACACTAACACTAATATTATTTTGATCCTCAAATTTCTTAGTATCTCTCAATTTAATTGGGAATTGCAGATTGTGAATCATCTATTTGGATTATTGAGCTTCTTATATCAGCTATTTTATATGATGATGTTCTATTTCCATGAGTACTATGAGGTGACCTCGGCTTCAGCGCTGATATTAAAGCCCATTTAAAGCAAAAATCATCTGTGTTTTGAATATTCACTATAGCTTTTTTCACTGCAAGCACTTTCGGTAGTTTGATATACATCGAATTTCTTAGAGGTTCATACTTATTGAGATTCATTTCAACATAAAGTATTTTTATTAGAGTCCATCCACTATCACGCTCTTGAAACTCATCCATTTTAGTACTTATCAGCATAGCCTGACTTACAAATATTTCCTCCAAATCACTTTCAAGTGTTAGCAAAATCATTGATGTCTGATGAGACTTAACCATTAAAGTCATATCATCATCCTTTATCTTCATGTACTCTGCAAACAACTCCAAATTAAGTTTACACGCTATATTAATGCTTAGCCATCTTTCCAATATTGGAAGCAAAGAGCCCCCTGCTTCCGCGAGAAAGTCTTCAGGTATTTGCAGACCTCCTTCACTGATGCTAGCATTATTATCGCTCTCATAGCGATAGGTAACAATACGATTCCGGAAACCGCTAGAAATTTGCTTTACACATGCATCAAAAGGTTTACAGGCATTTGTTCTATGTGTATTTGTTCTCAAATGATTACTCCATCTAACTCTTGGCACATTAAGGTTGCACACATCACAATACTGCTCCGTTTTTTTATAAGTATGTTTTGATCCGACTGCACAAATAACTAATTATTTTTATTCAGCAAATGCTGCTGTTGGATAGCGTCAAAATTCAATTAAAACTGCATGCTATGTGGAGCAAATTTTTGCAGGCAGCCTAAAATCTTACATTTGACTACACACAGTCTTTAATTTTGTTCTTAGCTTATCATATTTCTTGCTTCTGCGAAATACACTCCTTATCACAATACAATTAATTTTTTCCCAACACGCGCTCACAGCACACTCCTTATCACAGCACACCCGCACGCGCTAACTTTTTTATAAAAAAAAATTAAATAAAAAATATATATATGTATATATATGCATATATGTGTGTATGTATAGATATGAAATGGCTGACGATAAATAATTTCACACAGTCACCCAAATAACCTGACCTTGAACCCAAAAATTAAAATAAAATATATATATACATATTTATATGTGTATGTACATATATATATGAAATGGTTGAACGATAAATAATTTCACACACTCACCCAAATAAGCTGACCTTGAACTCAATGCTTGAACGATAAATATAAAATAAATTTAATTTCTTCCCCCAAGGTCAAGCTTTGTTTACACAATCATCCACATAAAATAACCTTGATCTAACACACACACATACACACGTTTGTTTTTTCTTTGTACCCGACGTCGTTTGTCTGTTCCCTTGTGTAACCTGATATATGTATCTGTTAATTGTAATTATGATATATGTATCTGTTATTTACTATAATGTTATTAATGTGTTAAATGAAATAAAAAAAAACACCTTCTGGCCTCCGGCCACATCCTTATCAGTGACGTCATTTCCTGGTCCAGAACAGACATTCCCTATCTACTCATAGGGCAACAAACGGAAAATCTGCAGCACCCTAAGTTGCCTCGCCAGAGAACAGTCGCCAACACTTCGGATACTTTTTTTGCCACAGGAGAATCGCCGGCCGCGAGAAAGTTTTTTGCCGCATGAAACCCAGGAGAGAGTGCCACAGCCAGCGCCATCAGGGCCTGCATGGCAGACCGTGACGGCGAGGCAACCGAAACGAACGCTTCCAAAAAAACGTCCGATCGCTATTTTGGCACAACCAAAAAACGAGATGTCATATAGCGACATGCTAAAGCTATCGAATCTGACCAGACTAGAGTTTCTGGACTTAGACGGCGAAACCACCAAGGAGGAAATTGTTCAGGCAGTCTCCGCCCAGCTGAGCCTGAAAATTGCCACCGCAGATATTAAGAGCTTGCGCACAGCGCACGGAGGTAACCAGAGAGCAACAGTCTGTGTCCCGGTATCGGTAGCAGAAGCAATCCTGAAAGCAGCCCATCCGAAGATTGGATATTCAGCATGCAGGATACGCGTCAGCACTTCGGCATCCAGATGCTACAGGTGCCTGGAGTTTGGACACGTGGCAGCAGCATGCAACAGCACTGTTGATAGAACAAATTGGTGCATAAGGTGCGGCGGCAAGGACCACAAGGCGAAGGATTGCAATAGCGACCTCAATTGCTGCATATGCGAGTCAAGAGGGATAACCGAGCGTAAACACGTAGCAGGTAGTGAGCGGTGCCCCTCAAAAACGCTGGCCGGGCCCACGAAGCCGTCTCGACCAAGACGAAATGTTTAGTTTTACCCAGCTAAACCTAAACCACTGCGAGGCCGCCCACGAGCTACTCAAGCAGAGGGTGCGAGAAACCAAATCCGATGCGGCTGTAATCAGCGAACCTTTTCGCAGGAAAACCTCACCAGAGTGGACGTATAGCACGTCAAGCAAGGCCGCCACCTGGGCATGTGGAAACCCGCCCGCGCAGCTTCATGCCCAGCTAGCTGGCGAGCATATCTTCAGGGCACTGGTAAATGGGATATGGCTTTACAGCTGCTACTTGCTGCCCAGTCTGTGCCTCACAGACTTTTGCAAGGCATTAGACGAACTGACGTCCGACGCAAGGACGCACAGACCCACCATAATCGAGGGAGATTTCAACGCATGTTCAGAGAAATTGGGAAGCTCCTCCACAAACGCGCGCGGCCCCGCTCTACTTGACGCTTTTGCCTCTCTGGACGTCAAACTGCTGAACCAAGGCGCACAAAATACGTTCAACCGGGCCGGTAGGGGATCCGAGATAGATCTTACGTACGTAAGCAGTTGTCTTGCAACGACATCAGCCTGGAAGCTGGATAATTGTTACACGGCGAGCGATCATGAGGCAATATATGTCACTATAGGCCGTGCACCGGACAGACAGCAACACACAGCGCAGTCCCTCCTTGCTGACATGCCCTTCCGAGAAGACTCGCTGGACCCACAGGCGTTCTCTGCAATGCTGTTCCGGCAAACCCTCATACCATCCACGGCGCAAGAAATGGCAAACGAAGTCTGCAGCATGATGGCAGCCGCCTGCACTGCAAGTATGGCCCAATCTAGGCCGCTGAGACGCCACCAGAAGCCGGTATTCTGGTGGAACGGTGAAATAGGAGACCTGAGGAGATCCTGTATGGCCGCACGACGAAAATACCTACGAGCAAGGAAGCGCATGCACTCGGACTGGACACTACCACGCCGATTACAGCTCGGCTAGAAGGTCCCTCAAGAAGGCTATTCTCTCCGTGAAAAGGGAAGCTCACCTGCAGCTGTGTGATTCCGCAGAGCATGGGAAAAGGCATATAAGACAGTAGTTAAGCCGATCCAAGCAAACCCGCCATCCCACCCCGTCTGGCGCTGAAGAAGTCGCTCCAATTGTCGACGGCTCTTCCCAAACTGCCCCGCCCCCTTGCATAGCCCATCACCCAGTGCGATGTCATCTGAAGAGGTCTGGCGGCGGCCAAATCGCTCCAACTTGGGATCGGATCCCTATCCGCCGTAAAACTGGCTCTGTCCCTAAGACCAGACGACTTCGCAGCCGTCTTCAATCGCTGCTTCACGGAGGGAATTTTTCCCGAGCAATGGAAGACACAAAAGTTGGCCCTTCTGCCAAAGCCGGGGAAGCCAGTAGATGTGTCGCCCTCCTATAGACCGATATGTCTAGTGGACTGTATAGGCAAGGTGTTTGAAGGCCTCATCGGATCGAGATTGAACGCGTACGTCAGCGAGTGCGACGGCCTCTCGGACAACCAATTTGGTTTCCGCAAGGCAAGATCCACCATCGAAGCAGTCAGCAAGGTAGTCGGCATTGCCAGCAGCGCCATCGAGGGCACAAGATGGCAAGGGAGGCACCAAGCAGTACTGCCTGGTCGTCACGCTTGATGTAAAGAACGCCTTCAATACTGTGGATTGGAGCTGCGTCCCTCCGAACCTCCTGGACATTGTACGACACCTCGGACGGCCCCAAAGTCGGAATGTGTCTGCCGGAGCGCCACAAGGCTCGGTTTTGGGACCGCTTCTCTGGAATGTGATGTATGACGGAGTGCTGCGTCTCTCACTCCCGCCAGGGTGTGAAGCCATTGGCTATGCAGACGACGTGGCTATTGTGGTTGTTGCCAAGGAGTTGGAAAAGGCAGAATTAGCGGCCTCGGTAGCTATAGCCTCTGTTACACGGTGGCTACATTCTGTTGGCCTAGCCCTGGCAGCCGAAAAAACGGAGGCGGTCCTAATAAGTAGCAGAAAGACAGTTGAACATGCCTCAGTATACGTAGATGGTTCCACAATCACCTCAAAGCGGGCCATCAGGTATCTTGGTGTATGGCTTGACACGCGCCTATGTTTCAGAGAGCATCTGGAGAACGTTCAACGGAGAGCAGCGAGCACATGCCAGGCGTTATCAAGGATAATGCTGTACACGAGAGGCCCGAAACAGGAGCGAAGACTTTTGCTGATGAGCGTGATAAAATCAGTCATCCTGTATGCGGCACAAATCTGGGCCAGTGCCATACACATCACGGCGTACAGCAGGGGCATCACTGCTACCTACCGTCTCTGCGCGTTAAGGGTCTGCAGTGGTTTTAGGACGGTCTCGGAGGATGCTGCACTGGTCGTTGCAGGCATGATTCCCATCAATCTGGTTGCGGACGAGGCCAGGAACATTGCGGACGCGACAAAGCGAGGCGAACAAAAACGGTCGGCTAGTAGAGATGCAAGGTCGCAGAGCGTTGCTACTTGGCAAGAGCGGTGGGTTTCATCGAACAAGGGGAGATGGACCTACACACTTATCCCCAGGATCAGGCTATGGATGGAAAGGAAGCACGGACAAGTGTCTTTCCATTTGACCCAGTTCCTCACAGGACACGGTTGTTTCCGGTACTACCTGCATAGATTCGGGCACGAGGCGGGGCCGTACTGCTCGACGTGTGGCGTAGGATTGGTGGAGGATGCGGAACATGTCCTTTTCACATGTAGACGATTTACCAGGCAACGGCGGCTTCTGGAGGAAACGGTTGGCACTGTGCTGACCGCGGAAAATCTGGTGCCTATTATGCTGTCAGACGCGGCGGCATGGGAAGCAGTGAGCAGCTTTGCAGGCTTTGCGACAAACTGCCTAAGAACGGCAGAGCGTGAGCGAAATGGCCAAAACTAATGGGTTCTAGGTTTCTGCGAAGCAATTCCCCATGGGACGTCCCGCAGAAATCCCCCCTATTATATATTTTTCTTGCCTCCAATTTTTGTAATGTATATATGTTATATACCGCAATAAATGTAGTAAATCAATTAAAAAAAAAAAAAAAAAAAAAAAAAAAACACACACTAAATGGTCAGATATGAACAACTTACAAGTGCGGTGCTGTTTTCGTTTGCTCCGCCGAAAAAGTTCTCAGAACCGACTCCTACGATCCTGCAAAAAGGAACAGACCATTTAGGAGGCGCCTAGCAGTGTTTGGTCACATACCTCTACCAGATTGCACTGGATTCCGGCGTGCTTTGGGCACCGGGAATGGATTTGGTTGGTCACCAGGACTCCGGAGTGGTGGGAGAGGGGAGGCTGCCCCGCTGCCTTTCTCCCGCCTTTTCCGTACTCGCCCCCTATTCTCTTGATGTGTGAGTGTGGAATTCATCTTAATTTCTCTAGGTTGTTGTTGCAACTTGCAAGATTCTGCTTCTTCTTCTCCACTGGGCCACTCAAGCAGCTGATCAGCAACAGTGTTGAGCAGCGCTAAAGCCCAGGAGGGTGCAGTCGACAGGTGGCGCTTAGGGGGATCTCGTAACAAGTGTTACGTTATTCCGTTCCCGCCCTTTATTTTCTCAAATTTAAATTCAAATTCAAAAAAATAGGAATAGACACTTGTAGCAAAGAAAACCCGGCTTTCCCCAAATATTTGGCAGTTACGAAGGCCATGGAGGCTGATATTGAAGAGGGGTGGGACGAAGCGGCCATCTTTGGCAGAAAGCCAAGACTTAGAATGTTGCCCAGAGAGTTGGTGTCGGATGTCACCAATATGGAAGAAGCGGCAGCGGGTCAAAATCCATTATTCCGGAACTTGATGAGCTGAGCAAGCTGCTCTATGCACTGGCCAAAACCTTCACCACAAAGGAAGGTGGCAAGCCACCAACTTGGCACGTAACTGCAGGTAACAAGGATGCGATTACGAGAATGTACGAGCTCCAAAGACTGCTCTGTCAAAATGCGATTGCCGGCAAACTCGCGAGCAAGCCCATAACGAGCGAAAAAGCGACGCAAATGTCCCCCGAGGCCGCCAAAGTAGAACTTAAAAAGCCAAAGCCAACTCAAAAATCAGCCCAATGTGGACCGGTGCCTACAAAATGGCAATAAAGTCACTCCGAAGAGGCCCCGCAAGGAACAGCCATCAAATAGAATCTCACCAATCAAAACGCGGTGGGCTCACGATAGACCGTCATATGCTGATACCGTGAGAGACGCGGTAGCTGCTCCGTCGACCGTGTCTCAGATGGCTAACAAGGCCTTGAATGGTCAACGCACGCAGCAGGAATGGCAGACTGTAGGTCAGAAAAACAAGAGACCAAGACCAGCAGCAACCAAGCAGCAGCAAGTCACAGAGCTAATCACAACAAATGTTTCTCTGCAGAAGTACAGAGAGAATGTCCGCAGCATCCAGAATTCTGCCGGCGGTATCACCATCAAAATGGTGAAACAGGATAACGAAATCACACAGGGGCTAAAGGCGGCTATAAAAGATGCACTTGGCGATAGCGCAGTAGTCCGAGTTCCCAAAAAGGCGATCGTTGTAGAAATTAAGGACATCCTGAGGGCTTACACGCCAGACGACGTGCTCAAAGCAGTGTTCGCATCGCAACACGGAGATATTCCAGCAAATGCAGCGCCAAGACTACGAAAGGCATGCGGCAACACGCAGACAGCGACGACGACAGCAAGGTAGAACCACTCAGATGCTTCAAATGCTTGGAGTTCGGGTATGTAGCAAAAATTTGGCAGCCAATTTAATGCATCTCAACAGTGCTTCAACTGTGGCAGCACAGAGCACCATCGTGCCAGCGAATGTTGCTAAGAACCATCGTGCATCCTCTGTGCCCGAGCGGGGGGGCAAAATGTCTCACATAAAACGCTAAGCAGGGTTTGTCCGGCGTTCCTGAAGGCCTTAAACGCAGTCAGGGATGTTTAGAGCACTGCAGCTCAACCTCAATCATTGCAGGGCCGCCTATGACTTACTGACTCAGTCAGTCAGGGAGTTACGGTTAGCGGCTACCCGTGATAAGTGAGCCTTACCGCCACATGAGCTGTGGAGGCTGGATACAGTCGCTGGATGGAGGGTCAGCAATTTGGGCATGTGAAAGATCGCCATTTCAATTGGAAAATAATCACGCAGCTGTTAGATTTGTAAGAGCAGAGATTTCTGGCATACGAATATATAGCTGTTACTTGGCCCCCAGCCTAAATGCCGATGATTATTATAGCATTCTAGATGCCCTAATTGACGACGCCAGAGGCCACGAAAAAGTGGTCATAGCAGGCGATTTTAACGCCTGGTCTGTGGATTGGGGATGCGCAAGCACAAACTGGAGGGGAAGAGCCGTTCTGGAGGCGTTAGCATCCCTCGATGTGGTTCTGCTCAACGAAGGATCGCAAAACACTTTTAACAGGGGTGGTGGTGCGTCGATAATTGACCTGACATTTGCTAGCAGCGGGCTGTTCAACAATATAAGATGGAGGATCAGCAACCACTACACCGGCAGTGACCATGAAGGCATTCTGTGCGACATAAGAGCCAATAGCAACAGAGCAGCAACTACGCGCAACTCGTGCAAGGGTATAAAGCTGAGACGCTAAACCCGCAGCTATTCGCCGAATCGCTGGTCATTAATACCACAAATGACCCTGAGACTGCAGCAGATGCGTTGACAACTTGCCTCACAGAAGCATGTAACAAGAGTATGGCAAGACGAGGCCATATCGGCGACACCACAAACCCGTGTACTGGTGGTCTAACGATATCGCCGCAGCTAGTAGAGACTGCCACATAGCGCGTCGCCAATATTCTCGGTCAGGAGGCAGCGATAGTGCGGAAACACTGAGGCAGCAGTATAAGTCTAAGAGAAAAATACTCAAAAGAGCAATCAAAGACAGCAAGCGGCCGACACAGATCCTTGGGGAAAGGCTTATAATACAATTGTAAAAAGCTTCACGGGCACAAGCAGCAAGCTCCGACAGACTCCGAGAAACTCGGCAGCATCATCTTCAGCCTTTTCCCAGCAGTGCACGACCCAGCAGAAACGCAAGATCCCTCGGCGACACCAGCAGAATATGATGTAGAGATTACGGCGAGAGAGGTAATTGATGCTGCAAGAAAAATCGCAGACGACAAAGCGCCAGGCCCAGATGGTATACCAAGCCGCGCCACTAAGCTAGCGGTGTCTCTGCAGCCCGAGGCGTTCGTAGAACTCTTCAACTTATGCATGAGGTCAGGCATATTCCCAAGCAGATGGAAAATCCAGAAACTGGTCCTTATTCCCAAGCCTGATAAGCCACCAGATGATCCCTCAGCATATAGGCCCATTTGCCTGCTCGACACTCTAGGCAAAGTGTTTGAAGGAGTCATCTGCAGCAGACTGGATGTGGCCATAAGAGAGGTAGGGGACATGGCTCCGCTTCAGTTTGGGTTTCGCAGAGCACGCTCGACTGTCGATGCCATAAAAACAGTTGTAGACATAGCGGCAAATGCAATTGAAGGCACAAGATGGAAATGCGGAGACAAGGAGTATTGCCTGATAGTCACACTTGACGTCAAAAATGCATTTAATTCTGCCCGCTGGAATAAAATTCTAGCTACATTGGAAGGCTTTGGAGTGCCCACGTACTTAACACGTATTATACGTGGCTATCTCAGCAACCGGACTCTCCTGTACAGTATCGATGACGGGCCCAGAACGCATCACATCTCAGCCGGAGTCCCTCAGGGCTCGGTATTAGGGCCGACATTATGGAATGTAATGTATGACGGCATTCTTCGTTTGACGCTACCGGCAGGATGCACGATGGTGGGCTTCGCCGACGACATTGCACTGGTGGTAGTGGCGAAGCATCTGAGCCTGGTAGAAACTAAATGCAATGAGGCAGTGTTGACGGTCAAAAGCTGGCTGGACAGTATGGGGTTGGAGCTGGCGGCACAAAAAACGGAGGCTGTGCTAGTCAGTAGCAGAAAAAAGGTGGAGACAGCATCAATTAGAATTGCGGATGAAACGGTTGCGTCTAAGCGAGCACTGCGTTACCTTGGAGTGATAATTGATACCAGGCTAAGTTTCAGGGAACATTTGGCCATGACTAACACAAAGGCTGCAGGCACTTGCAGGGCACTTTCACGTATTATGCTCAACTCTAGGGGCCCTAATGGAGAAGGCAGTTTCTCATGACGGTTCTTAAATCCGTAATTTTATATGCCGCGCCCATATGGGCCAGAGCAGTAGCAACACCTAGCTACACCAGAGGATTGACAGCGACATACCGGCTGAGTGCACTACGAGTCTGCTGTGGATTCAGGACGGTATCCACGGAAGCAGCACTGGTAATTGCGGGCATGCCACCAATTGATCTACTAGCCCTAGAGGATCAGGAAGTGTTCTTGGCAGTTCGCAGCAACAACGCAACTAGAAGCGTCGCTCGCACAGAAGCGAGGCAGCGCACAATTGATAGATGGCAAAGGAGGTGGGATGAGGCAATGAACGGAAGATGGGCTCACTCGCTAGGTCCAAGTATAAGAGGCTGGATAGGAAGAAATCATGGCCATGGTGCAGCTATCTGCATCGTTTCAAGATCGACAACAGTGCGCTATGCACTTGGTGCACCGAAGACATTGAGGAAGATGCTAGCCATGCACTATTTACGTGTGGCCGATTTGCGGAGCAGCGGACTCGGCTGGGAACACAGCTGGGTACATCTATTAACGCGGGCAATCTAATCTCGATTACGTTAGAAAGCGAATCTAACTGGGGAGCATGCAGCGACTATGCGGCGTCTACAGCAGCTGAGCTTCGCAGGCTAGAACGCGAGAGTGCTACGGTAGGGTAAGTAGGTAATTTCTGTGCTTCTGGCAATGGCCCACTGGCTAGTCCCGAAAGTAATGTTCCCTATACGCAAATGCACAAGCCACCAGCAGTAACAAACTTTCCCTTTCCTATATTTCTGTTTATTTTTATACCCTTGCAAAAAGGGTATATTAATTTTGGTCAGAAGTGTGCAACGCATAGAACGAAGTATCTCAGACCATATAAAGTATATATATTCTTGATCAGCACGACGAGACGAGTTCAAATAGCCATGTAAGAGCTAAAGAGCTGAAATTTTGCACGGCTTGTATATACTGTAGGCGTTGTATATCTCGGATTCAGCCGGATCGGACCACTATATCATATAGCTCCCATACAAACGTCAAAGTCACTAACAGTGACTTTTCTCAATAACTTCGTTATTTCATCAGCAATTGTCACAAAAGTTGGTATTGGTCAGTTTTGTGTTTTTATTAATAATTGTGCCAAATTTGATCAAGATCGGGTGACTATATCATATAGCTCCCATACCAAGCTATTTAACATAAATTAGTTTATCGTAGCTATAAACGACTGTGCCAAATTTGGTCAAGATCGGGTGACTATATCATATACCTCCCATAGGAACGATCGGTCGAATACAGTGACTTTTGTCAATAACTTCGTTACTTTTAATGCGATTGCTTTTAAATTAAACATTTGATAGTTAAATATGGCTGTTAGTGACTGTGCCGAATTTGGTAAAGATCGGGTAACTATATCATATAGCTCTCATAGAAACGATCGGTGGAAAACAGTGACTTTCATCAAAAAGTTCGTTATATAATATGCTAAGATTGAAGGCCGTTCTTTCGCAAACATTAGACTTTTTGGATAAAACGTTTTTACACTTTGATGGCTATGGGTAAGGAAAGAGTAACGCAAAAAGTTTCAATGGTATACAAACTTCGACGCGGTCGAAGTTAACCCCGGCCCTCTTTTTTTTTTACCTATGTAGCCTATGTTATTACTTGTAATATTTATTGTTAAATTTATATAACTTACTATACCATTCCACCATCTAAATAAACGAATTAAAAAAAAAATATCAAAGAAGCTAACTTCGGCAATGCCGAAGTTTATATACCCTTGCAGTCTTTGGCAATAATTTTTGTACATTTTGAAATTTCTTTCCCTGCAACTGAATTCATCAATACACAAACAAAACATTCAAATTATTTCTCTTTTTATAATAAATTTTGTTTCTTCTTGCGTCACTCCCTAAGCAAAGCACAACACGCATACACATACAGTTCTTGTAGCGCTGCGTCTGTGTGTGTGTATGCATGTGCTCTGTTTGATTTCATGATGACGTAGTACGCTGCCGGCAGCGCTGCTTGCTGTCTACTAGGTCATCATTTGAACCGATTTGTGTTGACTGTAACTTCTGTTCTATTTATCCGATCAGATTCAAATTTTGGGATCTGTCAATTTATGTCAAATACTATCATATTGGTAAATTTCATGGGGATACTCCAACTTTTGCAAAAATGTTTGTTCTAGACCTATATGATATAGTGGTCCGATCCTTACGATTTTCATACTGTATCTCACCCG
>JAECWI010000333.1:0-20101 GCA_018150345.1 Drosophila equinoxialis | reverse complement strand
CATCTCTTATATATAACGGCTTTACTAGCTGCTGGAACCGTTCTATAGCCGCCATTTTTGAGTTTTTATAGCCCGCCATCTCTTATATAACAGCTTTACTAGCTGCTGGAACCATTCTACAGCCGCCATTTTGGAGTTTTATAGCCGCCATCTCTTATATAACAGCCGTACAAGCTGCTGGAACCATTCTACAGCCGCCATTTTGAGTTTTATAGCCGCCATCTCTTATATAACAGCGTCACTAGCTGCTGGAACCATTCTACAGCCGCCACTTTTTGGGGTTTTCCTGAGCCGCCATCTCTGTATATAACAGCCTTACCAGCTGCTGGAACCATTCTACAGCCAGCCATTTTGAGGTTTTATAGCCGCCATCTCTTATATAACAGCTTTACTAGCTGCTGGAACCATTCTACAGCCGCCATTTTGAGTTTTATAGCCGCCATCTCTTATATAACAGCTTTACTAGCTGCTGGAACCATTCTACAGCCGCCATTTTGAGTTTTATAGCCGCCATCTCTTATATAACAGCTTTACTAGCTGCTGGAACCATTCTACAGCCGCCATTTTTGAGTTTTATAGCCGCCATCTCTTATATAACAGCTTTACTAGCTGCTGGAACCATTCTACAGCCGCCATTTTGGGGTTTTATAGCCGCCATCTCTTATATAACAGCTTTACTAGCTGCTGGAACCATTCTACAGCCGCCATTTTTGAGTTTTATAGCCGCCATCTCTTATATAACAGCTTTACCAGCTGCTGGAACCATTCTACAGCCGCCATTTTTGAGTTTTATAGCCGCCATCTCTTATATACAGCTTTACTAGCTGCTGGAACCATTCTACAGCCGCCATTTTGGAGTTTTTATGGCCGCCATCTCTTATATAACAGCATTACTAGCTGCTGGAACCATTCTACAGCCGCCATTTTGAGCTTTTACAGCCGCCATCTCTTATATAACAGCCTTACCAGCTGCTGGAACCATTCTACAGCCGCCATTTTGAGATTTTATAGCCGCCATCTTTTATATATCACCTTTACTAGCTGCTGGAACCATTCTACAGCCGCCATTTTTGGTTTTTGTACCCGCCATCTCTTATATAACAGCATTACTAGCTGCTGGAACCATTCTACAGCCGCCATTTTGAGTTTTATAGCCGCCATCTCTTATATAACAACTTTACTAGCTGCTGGAACCATTCTACAAGCCGCCATTTTGAGTTTTACAGCCCGCCATCTCTTATATAACAGCTTTACTAGCTGCTGGAACCATTCTACAGCCGCCATTTTGAGTTTTTATAGCCGCCATCTCTTATATAACAGCTATACTAGCTGCTGGAACCATTCTACAGCCGCCATTTTGAGTTTTATAGCCGCCATCTCTTATATAACAGCTTTACTAGCTGCTGGAACCATTCTACAGCCGCCATTTTGAGTTTTTATAGCCGCCATCTCTTATATAACAGCTATACTAGCTGCTGGAACCATTCTACAGCCGCCATTTTGAGTTTTATAGCCGCCATCTCCTTATATAACAGCTTTACTAGCTGCTGGAACCATTCTACAGCCGCCATTTTTGAGTTTTATAGCCGCCATCTCTTATATAACAGCTTTACTAGCTGCTGGAACCATTCTACAGCCGCCATTTTGAGTTTTATAGCCGCCATCTCTTATATAACAGCTTTACTAGCTGCTGGAACCATTCTACAGCCGCCATTTTGGGGTTTTATAGCCGCCATCTCTTATATAACAGCTTTACTAGCTGCTGGAACCATTCTACAGCCGCCATTTTGGAGTTTTATAGCCGCCATCTCTTATATAACAGCTTTACTAGCTGCTGGAACCATTCTACAGCCGCCATTTTGGAGTTTTATAGCCGCCATCTCTTATATAACAGCTTTACCAGCTGCTGGAACCATTCTACAGCCGCCATTTTGAGTTTTATAGCCGCCATCTCTTATATAACAGCTTTACTAGCTGCTGGAACCATTCTACAGCCGCCATTTTGAGTTTTATAGCCGCCATCTCTTATATAACAGCTTTACTAGCTGCTGGAACCATTCTACAGCCGCCATTTTGAGTTTTTACAGCCGCCATCTCTTATATAACGGCCTTACCAGCTGCTGGAACCATTCTACAGCCGCCATTTGAGTTTTATAGCCGCCATCTCTTATATAACAGCTTTTACTAGCTGCTGGAACCATTCTACAGCCGCCATTTTGAGTTTTATAGCCGCCATCTCTTATATAACAGCTATACTAGCTGCTGGAACCATTCTACAGCCGCCATTTTGGAGTTTTATACCCGCCATCTCTTATATAACAGCTTTACTAGCTGCTGGAACCATTCTACAGCCGCCATTTTTGAGTTTTATAGCCGCCATCTCTTATATATCAGCTTTACTAGCTGCTGGAACCATTCTACAGCCGCCATTTTGGAGTTTTATAGCCGCCATCTCTTATATAACAGCTATACTAGCTGCTGGAACCATTCTACAGCCGCCATTTTGAGTTTTTATAGCCGCCATCTCTTTATATAACAGCTTTACTAGCTGCTGGAACCATTCTACAGCCGCCATTTTTGGGTTTTATAGCCCGCCATCTCTTATATAACAGCTTTACTAGCTGCTGGAACCATTCTACAGCCGCCATTTTGGAGTTTTATAGCCGCCATCTCTTATATAACAGCTTTACTAGCTGCTGGAACCATTCTACAGCCGCCATTTTTGGGTTTTATGGCCCGCCATCTCTTATATAACAGCTTTACTAGCTGCTGGAACCATTCTACAGCCGCCATTTTGAGTTTTTATACCCGCCATCTCTTATATAACAGCTATACTAGCTGCTGGAACCATTCTACAGCCGCCATTTTGGAGTTTATAGCCGCCATCTCTTATATAACAGCCTTACCAGCTGCTGGAACCATTCTACAGCCGCCATTTTGAGTTTTATAGCCGCCATCTCTTATATAACAGCTTTACTAGCTGCTGGAACCATTCGACAGCCGCCATTTTAGAGGTTTTATACCCGCCATCTCTTATATAACAGCTTTTACTAGCTGCTGGAACCATTCTACAGCCGCCATTTTGAGTTTTATAGCCGCCATCTCTTATATAACAGCTTTACTAGCTGCTGGAACCGTTCTACAGCCGCCATTTTTGAGTTTATAGCCGCCATCTCTTATACAACAGCTATACTAGCTGCTGGAACCATTCTACGGCCGCCATTTTGAGTTTTATAGCCGCCATCTCTTATATAACAGCTTTACTAGCTGCTGGAACCATTCTACAGCCGCCATTTGAGTTTTATAGCCCACCATCTCGTATATAACGGCTACTGGCTGCTGGAACCATTCTACAGCCGCCATTTCCAGAGATTTATAGCCGCCATCTGCTTATAAGCAACAGCCTTTACTAGCTGCTGGTACCATTCTGCAGACGCCATTTTGAGTTTTGTAGCCGCCATCTCTTATATAACAGCCTTCCGGCTGCTGGAACCATTCTACAGCCGCCATTTTGGAGTTTTACAGCCGCCATCTCTTATACAACGGCTTTACTAGCTGCTGAAACCATTCTACAGCCGCCATTTTGAGTTTTATAGCCGCCATCTCTTATATAACAGCCTGACAACCATCCAGCATTTGAGTTTAGCTATACCATCTGCTGGAACCATTCTACAGCCGCCATTTCCTTGAGTTTTATACCCGCCATCTCTTATACAACAGCTTTACCAGCTGCTGGAACCATTCTCACAGCCGCCATTTTGAGTTTTATAGCCCGCCATCTCTTATATAACAGCTATACTAGCTGCTGGAACAATTCCACAGCCGCCATTTTGGAGTTTTATACCCGCCATCTCTTATATACCAGCCTTACCATCTGCTGGAACCATTCTACAGCCGCCATTTTAGAGTTTTAAAGCCGCCATCTTTTATATAACAGCTTATACTATCAGCTGCTGGGATCATTCTACAGCCGCCATTTTTGCAGTTTTACAGCCGCCATCTCTTATATAACAGCCTTACCAGCTGCTGGAACCATTCAAAAGCCGCCATTTTGGGTTTTATAGCCGCCATCTCTCATATATAACAGCTTTACTAGCTGCTGGAACCATTCCACAGCCGCCATTTGGAGTTTTATACCCGCCATCTCTTATATGACAGCCTTACCAGCTGCTGGAACCATTCTACAGCCGCCATTTTGGGTTTTATATCCGCCGCCATCTTTTATATAACGGCCTTACTAGCTGCTGGAACCATTCTACTGCCGCCATTTTGGAGTTTTTATACCCGCCACCTCTTATATAACAACCTTACCAGCTGCGGAACCATTCTAAAGCCGCCATTTTGAGTTTATAGCCGCCATCTCTTATATAACACCTATCACTAGCACTGCTGGAACCATTCTACAGCCGCCATTTTGAGTTTTATAGCCGCCATCTCTTATATAACAGCTATGCTAACTGCTGGAACCATTCCACAGCCGCCATTTTGGAGTTTATACCCGCCATCTGTATATAACAGCCTTACCATCTGCTGGAACCATTCTACAGCCGCCATTTTGAGTTTTGAGCACCGCCATCTTTTATATAACTGCTATACTAGCTGCTGGAACCATTCTACAGCCGCCATTTTGAGTTTTATAGCCGCCATCTCTTATATATCAGCTTTACTAGCTGCTGGAACCATTCTAAAGCCGCCATTTTTGAGTTTTATAGCCGCCATCTCTTATATAACAGCTTTACTAGCTGCTGGAACCATTCTACAGCCGCCATTTTTGAGTTTATAGCCGCCATCTCTTATATAACAGCTTTTACTAGCTGCTGGAACCATTCTACAGCCGCCATTTTGAGTTTTATAGCCGCCATCTCTTATATAACAGCTTTACCAGCTGCTGGAACCATTCTACAGCCGCCATTTTTGAGTTTTATAGCCGCCATCTCTTATATAACAGCTTTACTAGCTGCTGGAACCATTCTACAGCCGCCATTTTGAGTTTTAGTAGCCCGCCATCTCTTATATAACAGCTATACTAGCTGCTGGAACCATTCTACAGCCGCCATTTTGAGTTTTATAGCCGCCATCTCTTATATAACAGCTATACTAGCTGCTGGAACCATTCTACAGCCGCCATTTTGAGTTTTATAGCCGCCATCTCTTATATAACAGCTATACTAGCTGCTGGAACCATTCTACAGCCGCCATTTTGAGTTTTATAGCCGCCATCTCTTATATAACAGCTTTACTAGCTGCTGGAACCATTCTACAGCCGCCATTTTGAGTTTTATAGCCCGCCATCTCTTATATAACAGCTTTACTAGCTGCTGGAACCATTCTACAGCCGCCATTTTGGAGTTTTATAGCCGCCATCTCTTATATAACAGCCTTTACTAGCTGCTGGAACCATTCTACAGCCGCCATTTTGGAGTTTTATAGCCGCCATCTCTTATATAACAGCTTTACTAGCTGCTGGAACCATTCTACAGCCGCCATTTTGAGTTTTATAGCCCGCCATCTCTTATATAACAGCTTTACTAGCTGCTGGAACCATTCTACAGCCGCCATTTTGAGTTTTATAGCCGCCATCTCTTATATAACAGCTTTACTAGCTGCTGGAACCATTCTACAGCCGCCATTTTGAGTTTTATAGCCGCCATCTCTTATATAACAGCTATTACTAGCTGCTGGAACCATTCTACAGCCGCCATTTTGAGTTTTATAGCCGCCATCTCTTATATAACAGCTTTACTAGCTGCTGGAACCATTCTACAGCCGCCATTTTGAGTTTTATAGCCGCCATCTCTTATATAACAGCTATACTAGCTGCTGGAACCATTCTACAGCCGCCATTTTGAGTTTTATAGCCGCCATCTCTTATATAACAGCTTTACTAGCTGCTGGAACCATTCTACAGCCGCCATTTTGAGTTTTATAGCCGCCATCTCTTATATAACAGCTATACTAGCTGCTGGAACCATTCTACAGCCGCCATTTTGAGTTTTATAGCCGCCATCTCTTATATAACAGCTATACTAGCTGCTGGAACCATTCTACAGCCGCCATTTTGAGTTTTATAGCCGCCATCTCTTATATAACAGCTTTACTAGCTGCTGGAACCATTCTACAGCCGCCATTTTGAGTTTTTATAGCCGCCATCTCTTATATAACAGCTATACTAGCTGCTGGAACCATTCTACAGCCGCCATTTTGAGTTTTATAGCCGCCATCTCTTATATAACAGCTTTACTAGCTGCTGGAACCATTCTACAGCCGCCATTTTGAGTTTTATAGCCGCCATCTCTTATATAACAGCTTTACTAGCTGCTGGAACCATTCTACAGCCGCCATTTTGAGTTTTATAGCCGCCATCTCTTATATAACAGCTATACTAGCTGCTGGAACCATTCTACAGCCGCCATTTTGAGTTTTATAGCCGCCATCTCTTATATAACAGCTATACTAGCTGCTGGAACCATTCTACAGCCGCCATTTTGAGTTTTATAGCCGCCATCTCTTATATAACAGCTTTACTAGCTGCTGGAACCATTCTACAGCCGCCATTTTGAGTTTTATAGCCGCCATCTCTTATATAACAGCTATACTAGCTGCTGGAACCATTCTACAGCCGCCATTTTGAGTTTTATAGCCGCCATCTCTTATATAACAGCTATACTAGCTGCTGGAACCATTCTACAGCCGCCATTTTGAGTTTTATAGCCGCCATCTCTTATATAACAGCTTTACTAGCTGCTGGAACCATTCTACAGCCGCCATTTTGAGTTTTATAGCCGCCATCTCTTATATAACAGCTATACTAGCTGCTGGAACCATTCTACAGCCGCCATTTTGAGTTTTATAGCCGCCATCTCTTATATAACAGCTTTACTAGCTGCTGGAACCATTCTACAGCCGCCATTTTGAGTTTTATAGCCGCCATCTCTTATATAACAGCTATACTAGCTGCTGGAACCATTCTACAGCCGCCATTTTGAGTTTTATAGCCGCCATCTCTTATATAACAGCTTTACTAGCTGCTGGAACCATTCTACAGCCGCCATTTTGAGTTTTATAGCCGCCATCTCTTATATAACAGCTATACTAGCTGCTGGAACCATTCTACAGCCGCCATTTTGAGTTTTATAGCCGCCATCTCTTATATAACAGCTTTACTAGCTGCTGGAACCATTCTACAGCCGCCATTTTGAGTTTTTATAGCCGCCATCTCTTATATAACAGCTTTACTAGCTGCTGGAACCATTCTACAGCCGCCATTTTGAGTTTTATAGCCGCCATCTCTTATATAACAGCTTTACTAGCTGCTGGAACCATTCTACAGCCGCCATTTTGAGTTTTTATAGCCGCCATCTCTTATATAACAGCTATACTAGCTGCTGGAACCATTCTACAGCCGCCATTTTGAGTTTTATAGCCGCCATCTCTTATATAACAGCTTTACTAGCTGCTGGAACCATTCTACAGCCGCCATTTTGAGTTTTATAGCCGCCATCTCTTATATAACAGCTTTACTAGCTGCTGGAACCATTCTACAGCCGCCATTTTGAGTTTTATAGCCGCCATCTCTTATATAACAGCTATACTAGCTGCTGGAACCATTCTACAGCCGCCATTTTTTGAGCCTCTCTTATACAACAGCTTTACTAGCTGCTGGAACCATTCTACAGCCGCCATTTTGAGTTTTATAGCCGCCATCTCTTATATAACAGCTTTACTAGCTGCTGGAACCATTCTACAGCCGCCATTTTGAGTTTTATAGCCGCCATCTCTTATATAACAGCTTTACTAGCTGCTGGAACCATTCTACAGCCGCCATTTTATTTTATAGCCGCCATCTCTTATATAACAGCTTTACCAGCTGCTGGAACCATTCTACAGCCGCCATTTTGAGTTTTATAGCCGCCATCTCTTATATAACAGCTATTACTAGCTGCTGGAACCATTCTACAGCCGCCATTTTGAGTTTTATAGCCGCCATCTCTTATATAACAGCTTTATAGCTGCTGGAACCATTCTACAGCCGCCATTTTGAGTTTTATAGCCGCCATCTCTTATATAACAGCTATATACAGCTGCTGGAACCATTCTACAGCCGCCATTTTGAGTTTTATAGCCGCCATCTCTTATATAACAGCTTACTAGCTGCTGGAACCATTCTACAGCCGCCATTTTGTTTACCGCCATCTCTTATATAACAGCTTTACTAGCTGCTGGAACCATTCTACAGCCGCCATTTTGAGGTTTTATAGCCGCCATCTCTTATATAACAGCTTTACTAGCTGCTGGAACCATTCTACAGCCGCCATTTTGAGTTTTATAGCCGCCATCTCTTATATAACAGCTTTACTAGCTGCTGGAACCATTCTACAGCCGCCATTTTGAGTTTTATAGCCGCCATCTCTTATATAACAGCTTTACTAGCTGCTGGAACCATTCTACAGCCGCCATTTTGAGTTTTATAGCCGCCATCTCTTATATAACAGCTTTACTAGCTGCTGGAACCATTCTACAGCCGCCATTTTGAGTTTTATAGCCGCCATCTCTTATATAACAGCTTTACTAGCTGCTGGAACCATTCTACAGCCGCCATTTTGAGTTTTATAGCCGCCATCTCTTATATAACAGCTTTACTAGCTGCTGGAACCATTCTACAGCCGCCATTTTGAGTTTTATAGCCGCCATCTCTTATATAACAGCTTTACTAGCTGCTGGAACCATTCTACAGCCGCCATTTTGAGTTTTATAGCCGCCATCTCTTATATAACAGCTTTACTAGCTGCTGGAACCATTCTACAGCCGCCATTTTGAGTTTTATAGCCGCCATCTCTTATATAACAGCTTTACTAGCTGCTGGAACCATTCTACAGCCGCCATTTTGAGTTTTATAGCCGCCATCTCTTAAAAAACCATTTTGAGTTTTATAGCCGCCATCTCTTATATAACAGCTTTACTAGCTGCTGGAACCATTCTACAGCCGCCATTTTGAGTTTTATAGCCGCCATCTCTTATATAACAGCTTTACTAGCTGCTGGAACCATTCTACAGCCGCCATTTTGAGTTTTATAGCCGCCATCTCTTATATAACAGCTTTACTAGCTGCTGGAACCATTCTACAGCCGCCATTTTGAGTTTTATAGCCGCCATCTCTTATATAACAGCTTTACTAGCTGCTGGAACCATTCTACAGCCGCCATTTTGAGTTTTATAGCCGCCATCTCTTATATAACAGCTTTACTAGCTGCTGGAACCATTCTACAGCCGCCATTTTGAGTTTTATAGCCGCCATCTCTTATATAACAGCTTTACTAGCTGCTGGAACCATTCTACAGCCGCCATTTTGAGTTTTATAGCCGCCATCTCTTATATAACAGCTTTACTAGCTGCTGGAACCATTCTACAGCCGCCATTTTGAGTTTTATAGCCGCCATCTCTTATATAACAGCTTTACTAGCTGCTGGAACCATTCTACAGCCGCCATTTTGAGTTTTATAGCCGCCATCTCTTATATAACAGCTTTACTAGCTGCTGGAACCATTCTACAGCCGCCATTTTGAGTTTTATAGCCGCCATCTCTTATATAACAGCTTTACTAGCTGCTGGAACCATTCTACAGCCGCCATTTTGAGTTTTATAGCCGCCATCTCTTATATAACAGCTTTACTAGCTGCTGGAACCATTCTACAGCCGCCATTTTGAGTTTTATAGCCGCCATCTCTTATATAACAGCTTTACTAGCTGCTGGAACCATTCTACAGCCGCCATTTTGAGTTTTATAGCCGCCATCTCTTATATAACAGCTTTACTAGCTGCTGGAACCATTCTACAGCCGCCATTTTGAGTTTTATAGCCGCCATCTCTTATATAACAGCTTTACTAGCTGCTGGAACCATTCTACAGCCGCCATTTTGAGTTTTATAGCCGCCATCTCTTATATAACAGCTTTACTAGCTGCTGGAACCATTCTACAGCCGCCATTTTGAGTTTTATAGCCGCCATCTCTTATATAACAGCTTTACTAGCTGCTGGAACCATTCTACAGCCGCCATTTTGAGTTTTATAGCCGCCATCTCTTATATAACAGCTTTACTAGCTGCTGGAACCATTCTACAGCCGCCATTTTGAGTTTTATAGCCGCCATCTCTTATATAACAGCCTTACTAGCTGCTGGAACCATTCTACAGCCGCCATTTTGGGTTTTATAGCCGCCATCTCTTATATAACAGCTTTACTAGCTGCTGAAACCATTCTACAGCCGCCATTTTGAGTTTTATAGCCGCCATCTCTTATATAACAGCTTTACTAGCTGCTGGAACCATTCTACAGCCGCCATTTTGAGTTTTATAGCCGCCATCTCTTATATAACAGCTTTACTAGCTGCTGGAACCATTCTACAGCCGCCATTTTGAGTTTTATAGCCGCCATCTCTTATATAACAGCTTTACTAGCTGCTGGAACCATTCTACAGCCGCCATTTTGAGTTTTATAGCCGCCATCTCTTATATAACAGCTTTACTAGCTGCTGGAACCATTCTACAGCCGCCATTTTGAGTTTTATAGCCGCCATCTCTTATATAACAGCTTTACTAGCTGCTGGAACCATTCTACAGCCGCCATTTTGAGTTTTATAGCCGCCATCTCTTATATAACAGCTTTACTAGCTGCTGGAACCATTCTACAGCCGCCATTTTGAGTTTTATAGCCGCCATCTCTTATATAACAGCTTTACTAGCTGCTGGAACCATTCTACAGCCGCCATTTTGAGTTTTATAGCCGCCATCTCTTATATAACAGCTATACTAACTTGCTGGAACCATTCTACAGCCGCCATTTTGAGTTTTATTTTATAACAGCTATACTAACTGCTGGAACCATTCTACAGCCGCCATTTTGAGTTTTATAGCCGCCATCTCTTATATAACAGCTTTACTAGCTGCTGGAACCATTCTACAGCCGCCATTTTGAGTTTTATAGCCGCCATCTCTTATATAACAGCTTTACTAGCTGCTGGAACCATTCTACAGCCGCCATTTTGAGTTTTATAGCCGCCATCTCTTATATAACAGCCTTTACTAGCTGCTGGAACCATTCTACAGCCGCCATTTTGGGTTTTATATACAGCTCTTATATAACATATTACTAGCTGCTGGAACCATTCTACAGCCGCCATTTTGAGTTTTATAGCCGCCATCTCTTATATAACAGCTTTACTAGCTGCTGGAACCATTCTACAGCCGCCATTTTGAGTTTTATAGCCGCCATCTCTTATATAACAGCTTTACTAGCTGCTGGAACCATTCTACAGCCGCCATTTTGAGTTTTATAGCCGCCAATCTCTTATATAACAGCTTTACTAGCTGCTGGAACCATTCTACAGCCGCCATTTTGGGTTTTATAGCCGCCATCTCTTATATAACAGCCTTACCAGCTGCTGGAACCATTCTACAGCCGCCATTTTGAGTTTTATAGCCGCCATCTTTTATATAACAGCTTTATTAGCTGCTGGAACCATTCTACAGCCGCCATTTTGAGTTTTATAGCCGCCATCTCTTATATAACAGCTTTACTAGCTGCTGGAACCATTCTATAGCCGCCATTTTGAGTTTTATAGCCGCCATCTCTTATATAACAGCTTTACCAGCTGCTGGAACCATTCTACAGCCGCCATTTTGAGTTTTATAGCCGCCATCTCTTATATAACAGCTTTACTAGCTGCTGGAACCATTCTACAGCCGCCATTTTGAGTTTTATAGCCGCCATCTCTTATATAACAGCTTTACTAGCTGCTGGAACCATTCTACAGCCGCCATTTTGAGTTTTATAGCCGCCATCTCTTATATAACAGCTTTACTAGCTGCTGGAACCATTCTACAGCCGCCATTTTGAGTTTTATAGCCGCCATCTCTTATATAACAGCTTTACTAGCTGCTGGAACCATTCTACAGCCGCCATTTTGAGTTTTATAGCCGCCATCTCTTATATAACAGCTTTACTAGCTGCTGGAACCATTCTACAGCCGCCATTTTGAGTTTTATAGCCGCCATCTCTTATATAACAGCTTTACTAGCTGCTGGAACCATTCTACAGCCGCCATTTTGGGTTTTATAGCCGCCATCTCTTATATAACAGCAACTAGCTGCTGGAACCATTCTACAGCCGCCATTTTGAGTTTTCAATAAGCCGCCATCTCATTTTATTTAACAGCCTTACTAGCTGCTGGAACCATTCTACAGCCGCCATTTTGGGTTTTATATGAGTTTTATAGCCGCCATCTCTTATATAACAGCTTTACTAGCTGCTGGAACCATTCTACAGCCGCCATTTTGAGTTTTATAGCCGCCATCTCTTATATAACAGCTTTACTAGCTGCTGGAACCATTCTACAGCCGCCATTTTGAGTTTTATAGCCGCCATCTCTTATATAACAGCTATACTAGCTGCTGGAACCATTCTACAGCCGCCATTTTGAGTTTTATAGCCGCCATCTCTTATATAACAGCTTTACTAGCTGCTGGAACCATTCTACAGCCGCCATTTTGAGTTTTATAGCCGCCATCTCTTATATAACAGCTATACTAGCTGCTGGAACCATTCTACAGCCGCCATTTTGAGTTTTATAGCCGCCATCTCTTATATAACAGCTTTACTAGCTGCTGGAACCATTCTACAGCCGCCATTTTGAGTTTTATAGCCGCCATCTCTTATATAACAGCTTTACTAGCTGCTGGAACCATTCTACAGCCGCCATTTTGGAGTTTTATAGCCGCCATCTCTTATATAACAGCTTTACTAGCTGCTGGAACCATTCTACAGCCGCCATTTTGAGTTTTATAGCCGCCATCTCTTATATAACAGCTATACTAGCTGCTGGAACCATTCTACAGCCGCCATTTTGAGTTTTATAGCCGCCATCTCTTATATAACAGCTATACTAGCTGCTGGAACCATTCTACAGCCGCCATTTTGAGTTTTATAGCCGCCATCTCTTATATAACAGCTTTACTAGCTGCTGGAACCATTCTACAGCCGCCATTTTGAGTTTTATAGCCGCCATCTCTTATATAACAGCTTTACTAGCTGCTGGAACCATTCTACAGCCGCCATTTTGAGTTTTATAGCCGCCATCTCTTATATAACAGCTTTACTAGCTGCTGGAACCATTCTACAGCCGCCATTTTGAGTTTTATAGCCGCCATCTCTTATATAACAGCTTTACTAGCTGCTGGAACCATTCTACAGCCGCCATTTTGAGTTTTATAGCCGCCATCTCTTATATAACAGCTTTACTAGCTGCTGGAACCATTCTACAGCCGCCATTTTGAGTTTTATAGCCGCCATCTCTTATATAACAGCTTTACTAGCTGCTGGAACCATTCTACAGCCGCCATTTTGAGTTTTATAGCCGCCATCTCTTATATAACAGCTTTACTAGCTGCTGGAACCATTCTACAGCCGCCATTTTGAGTTTTATAGCCGCCATCTCTTATATAACAGCTTTACTAGCTGCTGGAACCATTCTACAGCCGCCATTTTGAGTTTTATAGCCGCCATCTCTTATATAACAGCTTTACTAGCTGCTGGAACCATTCTACAGCCGCCATTTTGAGTTTTATAGCCGCCATCTCTTATATAACAGCTTTACTAGCTGCTGGAACCATTCTACAGCCGCCATTTTGAGTTTTATAGCCGCCATCTCTTATATAACAGCTATACTAGCTGCTGGAACCATTCTACAGCCGCCATTTTGAGTTTTATAGCCGCCATCTCTTTATATAACAGCTATACTAGCTGCTGGAACCATTCTACAGCCGCCATTTTGAGTTTTATAGCCGCCATCTCTTATATAACAGCTTTACTAGCTGCTGGAACCATTCTACAGCCGCCATTTTGAGTTTTATAGCCGCCATCTCTTATATAACAGCTATACTAGCTGCTGGAACCATTCTACAGCCGCCATTTTGAGTTTTATAGCCGCCATCTCTTATATAACAGCTATACTAGCTGCTGGAACCATTCTACAGCCGCCATTTTGAGTTTTATAGCCGCCATCTCTTATATAACAGCTATACTAGCTGCTGGAACCATTCTACAGCCGCCATTTTGAGTTTTATAGCCGCCATCTCTTATATAACAGCTATACTAGCTGCTGGAACCATTCTACAGCCGCCATTTTGAGTTTTATAGCCGCCATCTCTTATATAACAGCTATACTAGCTGCTGGAACCATTCTACAGCCGCCATTTTGAGTTTTATAGCCGCCATCTCTTATATAACAGCTTTACTAGCTGCTGGAACCATTCTACAGCCGCCATTTTGAGTTTTATAGCCGCCATCTCTTATATAACAGCTATACTAGCTGCTGGAACCATTCTACAGCCGCCATTTTGAGTTTTATAGCCGCCATCTCTTATATAACAGCTATACTAGCTGCTGGAACCATTCTACAGCCGCCATTTTGAGTTTTATAGCCGCCATCTTTTATATAACAGCTATACTAGCTGCTGGAACCATTCTACAGCCGCCATTTTGAGTTTTATAGCCGCCATCTCTTATATAACAGCTATACTAGCTGCTGGAACCATTCTACAGCCGCCATTTTGAGTTTTATAGCCGCCATCTCTTATATAACAGCTATACTAGCTGCTGGAACCATTCTACAGCCGCCATTTTGAGTTTTATAGCCGCCATCTCTTATATAACAGCTATACTAGCTGCTGGAACCATTCTACAGCCGCCATTTTGAGTTTTATAGCCGCCATCTCTTATATAACAGCTATACTAGCTGCTGGAACCATTCTACAGCCGCCATTTTGAGTTTTATAGCCGCCATCCCTTATATAACAGCCATACAAGCTGCTGGAACCATTCTACAGCCGCCATTTTGAGTTTTATAGCCGCCATCTCTTATAGAACAGCTATACTAGCTGCTGGAACCATTCTACAGCCGCCATTTTGAGTTTTATTTAAATATCTCAAACTTGTTGTTAGCTCTAATTTAACAATAGATTCAACAACTATATATATTAAACGTTACAAAAAAAAAATTTTGAGTTTTATAGCCGTCATCTCTTATACAACAGCTATACTAGCTGCTGGAACCATTCTACAGCCGCCATTTTGAGTTTTATAGCCGCCATCCCTTATATAACAGCTATACTAGCTGCTGGAACCATTCTACAGCCGCCATTTTGAGTTTTATAGCCGCCATCCCTTATATAACAGCTATACTAGCTGCTGGAACCATTCTACAGCCGCCATTTTGAGTTTTATAGCCGCCATCTCTTATATAACAGCTATACTAGCTGCTGGAACCATTCTACAGCCGCCATTTTGAGTTTTATAGCCGCCATCTCTTATATAACAGCTATACTAGCTGCTGGAACCATTCTACAGCCGCCATTTTGAGTTTTATAGCCGCCATCTCTTATATAACAGCTATACTAGCTGCTGGAACCATTCTACAGCCGCCATTTTGAGTTTTATAGCCGCCATCTCTTATATAACAGCTATACTAGCTGCTGGAACCATTCTACAGCCGCCATTTTGAGTTTTATAGCCGCCATCTCTTATATAACAGCTATACTAGCTGCTGGAACCATTCTACAGCCGCCATTTTGAGTTTTATAGCCGCCATCTCTTATATAACAGCTATACTAGCTGCTGGAACCATTCTACAGCCGCCATTTTGAGTTTTATAGCCGCCATCTCTTATATAACAGCTATACTAGCTGCTGGAACCATTCTACAGCCGCCATTTTGAGTTTTATAGCCGCCATCTCTTATATAACAGCTATACTAGCTGCTGGAACCATTCTACAGCCGCCATTTTGAGTTTTATAGCCGCCATCTCTTATATAACAGCTATACTAGCTGCTGGAACCATTCTACAGCCGCCATTTTGAGTTTTATAGCCGCCATCTCTTATATAACAGCTATACTAGCTGCTGGAACCATTCTACAGCCGCCATTTTGAGTTTTATAGCCGATCTTTTATAACAGCTATACTAGCTGCTGGAACCATTCTACAGCCGCCATTTTGAGTTTTATAGCCGCCATCTCTTATATAACAGCTATACTAGCTGCTGGAACCATTCTACAGCCGCCATTTTGAGTTTTATAGCCGCCATCTCTTATATAACAGCTATACTAGCTGCTGGAACCATTCTACAGCCGCCATTTTGAGTTTTATAGCCGCCATCTCTTATATAACAGCTATACTAGCTGCTGGAACCATTCTACAGCCGCCATTTTGAGTTTTATAGCCGCCATCTCTGATATAACAGTCATACAATATTTTATATACAAGCTGCTGGAACCATTCTACAGCCGCCATTTTGAGTTTTATAGCCGCCATCTCTTATATAACAGCTATACTAGCTGCTGGAACCATTCTACAGCCGCCATTTTGAGTTTTATAGCCGCCATCTCTTATATAACAGCTATACTAGCTGCTGGAACCATTCTACAGCCGCCATTTTGAGTTTTATAGCCGCCATCTCTTATATAACAGCTATACTAGCTGCTGGAACCATTCTACAGCCGCCATTTTGAGTTTTATAGCCGCCATCTCTTATATAACAGCTATACTAGCTGCTGGAACCATTCTACAGCCGCCATTTTGAGTTTTATAGCCGCCATCTCTTATATAACAGCTATACTAGCTGCTGGAACCATTCTACAGCCGCCATTTTGAGTTTTATAGCCGCCATCTCTTTATATAACAGCTATACTAGCTGCTGGAACCATTCTACAGCCGCCATTTTGAGTTTTATAGCCGCCATCTCTTATATAAACAGCTATACTAGCTGCTGGAACCATTCTACAGCCGCCATTTTGAGTTTTATAGCCGCCATCTCTTATATAACAGCTATACTAGCTGCTGGAACCATTCTAAGCCGCCATTTTGAGTTTTATAGCCGCCATCTCTTATAGAACAGCTATACTAGCTGCTGGAACGATTCTACAGCCATTTTTTGAGTTTTATAGCCGCCATCTCTTATATAACAGCTCATACAAGCATCTGGAACGAGTCTACAGCCGCCATTTTGAGTTTTATGTAGCCGCCATCCTGATATAACAGATTATGCAAGCAGCTGGAACCATTCTACAGCCACCATTTTGGAGTTTATAGCCGCCATCTCTTATATAAAAGCTAATACAAGCTGCTGGAACCATTCTGCAGCCGCCATTTTTGAGTTAAATAGCCGCCATGCCCTAATGAGGATCAACAGCTCATAAACCAGCTGGAAACGTTCTACAGCCGCGATTTTGGAGTTTTATAGCCGCCATCCATATATAACAGTCATACAAGCGGCACGGAACCATTCTACAGCCGCCATATTGAGTTTTATAGCCGCCATCCCTTATATAACAGCTATACAAGCAGCTGGAACCATTCTACAGCCGCCATTTTTGGGTTTCTGGTAGCCACCATCCCTTATATAATGCAAACTATACAGGCAGCTGGAACGATTCTACAGCCGCCATTTCGGAGTTTTATAGCCGCCATCTCTTATATAACAGCTATACTAGCTGATGGAACCATTCTACAGCCGCCATTTTGAGTTTTATAAAGCCGACATGCTCTAATATAAGAGCTATACTAGATGCACGAACCATTATACAGCCGTTAAAAAAAAAAAAATTTTTTTGAGGTTTTATAATAGCCATCTTTTATATAACAGCTATACAAGCAGCTGGAACCATTCCACAGCCGCCATTTTGAGTTTTCATAGCCGCCATCTCAAATGCAAGAGCTTATACTAGCTGCTGGAACCATTCTACAGCCGCCATTTTTGCGGGTTTTATAGCCGCCATCTCTTTATATAAGAGCTACACCAACAGCTGGAACCATTCTACAGCCGCCATTTTGAGTTTTATAACCGTCATCTCTTAAAAACAGCTATACAAGCTGCTGGAACCATTCTACAGCCGCGATTTTGAGTTTTTTATGTCCGCCAACTCTGATATAAGAGCTCAATATAAGAAGATGCAACAATTCTATAGACGCAACAAATTTTGAGTTTTATAGCCGCCATCCCTTATATAACAGTTATACAGGCAGCTGAAACCATTTTACAGCAGCCATTTTTGAGTTTTATAGCCGCCATCTCTAATATAACAGGTATACTGGCTGCTGCATCCATTCTACAGCCGCCATTTTGAGTTTTATAGCCGCCATCTTTATATAACAGCTATACTAGCTGCTGGAACCATTCTACAGCCGCCATTTTAGTTTTTATAGCCGCCATCTCTTATATAACAGCTATACCAGCTGCTGGAACGAAAAAAGCCGCCATTTTTGAGTTTATAGCCGCCATCTCTTACGCCAGCAGCTATACCAGCTGCTGCAACCATTCTACAGACGACATTTTGGGTTTATAGCCGCCATCTCTTATGCCCAGGCAGCTATACTAGCTGCTGGAACCATTCTACATCCGCCATTTTAGTTTATAGCCGCCATCTCTTATATAACAGCTATACCAGCTGCTGGAACGATTCTACAGCCGCCATTTGGGTTTATAGCCGCCATCCCTCATATAACGGCTATACAAGCAGCTGGAACCATTCTACAACCACCATTTTGGTTTTATAGCCGCCATCTCTTATAGCCCAGCTATACTAGCTGATGGAACAATGCTACAGCCGCCATTTTTGAGTTTTTATAGCTACCATCTCTTATGAAACAGCTATACTAGCTTCTGGAACGATTCTGCAGCCGCCATTTTGAGTTTACATAATATTTTTATCTCTTATATAACAGCTATACTAGCTGCTGGAACCATTCTACATCCGCCATTTTTGATTTTAATAGCCGCCATCTCTTGCCCTCTAACAGCTATACCCCAGCTGCACCGGAACCATTCTACATCCGCCATTTTTGAGTTTTATAGCCGCCATCTCTTATGGACAACTATACTGGCTGCTGGAACCATTCTACAGCCACCATTTTTGGAGTTTTGAAAGCCGCCATCCTTATATAACAGCTATACTAGCTGCTGCAACAAGTCTCTACAGCCGCCATTTTGAGTTTTATAGCCGCCATCCCTTATATAACAGTCATACAAGCAATGGAACCATTCTCCTGTAGCTATTTTTGAGTTTTATAGACGCCATCTCTTATATAACAGTTATACCCCAGCTGCTTTTGAACCATTCTACAGCCGCCATATTGAGTTTTATAGCCGCCAATCTGTTTTATAACAGCTATACTAGCTGCTGGAACAAATTCTGTGCTGCATTTTGAGTTTTATAGCCGCCATCCCTTATATAACAGCTATACAAGCAGCTGGAACGATTCTACAGCCGCCATTTTTGAGTTTTATAGCCTGCTTCTCTTATAGTCTAAAGCTATAAGGCTGATCGTTTCATTCTACAGCCGCCATTTTTGAGTTTTATTTAAAAAAATATCTCAAAAACTTGTTAGGCTCTAATTTAAGTAGATTCACCAACTATATATATTAAACGTTAAAAAAAAAAAAAAATTTTTGAGTTTTTATAGCCCCATCATCTTTTTATTTAACAGCTATACTAGCTGCTGGAACCATTCTACAGCCGCCATTTCCAGTTTTTATAGCCGCCATCTCTTATATAAGAGCTATACTCGGCTGGAACCATTCTACAGTCACCATTTTGGAGTTTATAGCCCGCCATCTTTATTTAACTTAGCTATACAAGCAGCTGGAACCATTTACAGCCGCCATTTTTGAGTTTTATAGCCGTCATCTTCTATACAACAGCTATACTGAAAGCTGCTGGAACCATTCTACAGCCATGATTTTGAGTTTCCCATGGCCCGCCATCCTATGATACCAACAGTCATACAAGCAGATGGAACCATTTTACAGCCGCCATTTTTGAGTTTTATAGCCGCCATCTCTTCATATAACAGCTATGCCAGCTGCTGAATCCATTCTACAGCAGCCATTTTTGATTTTTATAGCCGCCATTTTTTTAAATACTAGCTATACTAGCTGCTGGAACCATTCTACAGCCGCCATTTGAGTTTTTATAGACGCCATCTCTTATATAACAGCTATACCAGCTGCTGGAACGATTCTACAGCAGCCATTTCCGAGTTTTATAGCCGCCATCT